>PVJO010009313.1:0-70520 GCA_004026905.1 Hystrix cristata
CATACCACAAAGACGTATGCACCACCATGTTCATAGCAACACAATTTGTAATAGCTAAGTCTTGGAAACAACCTAAATGTCCAACAACCAACGAATGGCTAAAGAAAATGTGGTTTTTCTACACAATGGAGTACTACACTGCCATAAAAAAGGAAAAACTAGAGTCATTCATATATAAATGGATGTTTCTTGAGAACATTACAACTGGAGTAATGGAATTTCAAAGTAGTTTTGATTTGCATTTCCCTAATGGCTCCTGGCGTTGAACTTTCTATCATGTGTCCATTAGCCATTTGTACATCTTTGAAAAATTATCTCTTCAGTTCACTTGCCCATTTTTGAGTGGGTCATTTGTTTTTGGGGGGCTAATATTTTTTAATTCTTTATAAATTCTAGATATTAATCCTGAAGAGCTGTAATCTTTTCTTGGCAGAACAAAAAGAAAAAATATTCCTATATCTTGGCTGTGTTGTGGTTGTTTCATAATTTTTCCTAAAAAGAAAAGAAAGGTTGATAGTATTAGCTACATTCTGCAATTGGGATGATTTAAGTAGTTCCTCAAATTTACTCAATGGACAAGTTTTTCATTGGCACAAGAATTTG
Organism: Hystrix cristata; assembly: GCA_004026905.1. NCBI lineage: Eukaryota > Metazoa > Chordata > Mammalia > Rodentia > Hystricidae > Hystrix > Hystrix cristata. Next base: position 604 of record PVJO010009313.1, read on the forward strand.
GCTTCTTGAATTCAAATCTAGAATGCCCTCCCTGAGCTAATATCTCGGTCCTTTGGTAAACAATTTATTTTCCATTTATGGATCATTTTAATTTCCTTCTTATGTTCATTCTATTAAACTGTTAAATTCCTTCTTCACAACATACTGTATCTGTATTTGAATTACATCTACTTCTTAAAACTTTTCATGTTCCAAGTTCATCTTCTGCTATGCCACAGTGAATTTATGTAACCTAAAATCCAACAATTAATATATGTTGGATTTTCATGTACTTGGCACTGCAAGAAGTGGTCTATAACACTCATGTACCAGGAAGAACCAAGCACAAAGGTTTTGTGGTCTCAGTAGATCCTTGTGAAAATTTTTTATTGAAATACCCTTGCAGCCTGGATCATGAGGCCCACATAAGATAAGATTTTGGGATGCAAGATATTTCATTGAATGGATTTTTTTCAACTCCTAATAAATCTGTACATCCCATTCTGGTATCCTAAATTAATACTTTTCACCTGGCAACTAGGAAAAAATGAAAATCTCAGAATACAGCAATACAGTAGAATAATTTTAACTTATGTACATGTGATAACATAGCCCCAAAGTATGCAAAGCAAATATTGATACGATTGCAAGGAAAAACTTTGAATACTGCTATCACTGTGAGAGATGTGTTAAATAAAACAAGAACAATAAATTAACAGCTTTGCTCTAGGTAACATGTGTAGGAACCAGAATTCAAGATTTAGAGAATCTACATATAAGTGCAAATCAAACATTTACAAAATAAGGAGTGAGGATGTCGCTCAATGGTAGAATTTGCCTAACATTCATCAGGCCCTGGATTCTATCCCCAGCACTACAAAAAAAAAAAAAATCACGAAATTGACCTTAATTAATAAAGCAGAGCTAAACACATCATTAATGATCACATGCATTACATTCTTTGATCAGATTGGACAGCAAATATCTTGTAAATTTTAAAGCATCCTGACTCATGAGTTTGTCTCTCCCATCACATTGGAATGAAATGTTTAAAATTCTATGTTTCTAAATAAAAATTAAGTTGAAGCTGTATACAATGGCATATACTTTAAGTCCTAGCTACTTAGGAGGCTGAGGCAGGACTGCTTAACTCGGAGATTTCAGGGCTAGCCCAGTTAAAATTAAAAAATAAACCAGTAATTTAGAAAAACTTGAGATAAAGAAAGAAAAGCAAAATCCTTCCTTAGATAGCTGATCTGTATTTTTAACAAGCTTTCCATGTGATGCTTACACATGCTAAGCCTGTAGATCCACTCTCCTTAATAAAAGTACTGTAAATTAAGCCAGTGTGGTGGCATAATCCCCGTACTCTAGGAGGCTGAGGCAAGAGGATCCCAAGTTCAAGCCCAGCCAGGGCAGTCTAGTATCTAGACCTTGTCTCAAAATAAAAAATAGAAAAGGTCTGGGGACACAGCTCAGTGCGAAGGCCCTGGGCACAGTCCCTATACCACACACACACAGACCTGTAAATTAATGCCTACTTGAAAATATTAAGGAGCAAAATAGGGATTTAAATTATTGATAAATATTAATTCTGTGACTAAAATATTACAAGTAGTATCTTTTAAAATATGGAAATAATGACTGTTACATCCAGTATTAGAGGACAGATTTTCACGATAAAAATAGCTGTCACTAAGATCTGTATTATTTCTTTGATTCTACTTTTATACTATGATGTCATTGAAAGTATGGCTCCTATTTAAACTGTCATAGGTTTTTGGAAGAAAACAAGAACTCTGAAAGAGCACTGTATTTCCATTTCCTGAATATATGCATTTCTTCTGTTTGATATATTTATTTTTTCTCTAAATGTATATAGATTTAAACATCTTTTTATCATCCAAACAATTTAAAGAGTATTTAAATCCCATATGTTTTTACATATTGCATTTTATTAACGAAGCACATTGACTTACTAGGATAAGTCACTTTTAGTAGAAAGAAATGTTTTTTGAAAATTTTTGTGTATTTCTTATTTCTAATCCAGGAAAGTTCCAGCATAATTATTCCTGTGATCTTCAGCTTGTTCGTATTGCAGTTGTTACTGTGGGGGACTGAATCCAGTTGCACAGATCATGACTATGAATTTTAAGGGATACCAGTTTTTATTTCCTTATTTCTTTTACCTTAAACAACTACCATTAATGTTTAATACACCTGTACCATGTAAAAGACACAGTAAGTGTCTTCATTAATAAGCAAGTAAAAGGTTGTATGTTGGTCCAGGTTACAGTTCACTCTGGAGAGTGAATGCAACAATTTCATTTGCACCTTGTTTTCAGGGACCTAGAGGAGTAGAAGTCTCAGAGCTCATTCTGAAGCCAGGTCACACCTCCAGGGTGCTGCAGTTTGTCATCCGATACATTTTGCATTATTAATTTTGAATTGTATTTGTAGTATTCTTTATCATATTAGAGGCATTTCAGTTAGTAGAGTCATGGTACAACACCTTTATCAGAATGTGTTATATAAGGAGTGCTTGCTGGGGATTTAGCTCAGTGGTTAGAGTGCTTGCCTTGCAAGCACAAGGCCCTGAGTTCGATCCCCAGCACCAAAAAAAAAAAAAAAAAGTGCTTTTAAAACATATTTTTACAGGATTAAATCGGTACATAGCATAAAACTCCTTTGGGGAAAATTTGTGGACTCGGCAATGGAAGTCTGCATTTTATCAGAGGCATTAGCATTTTTAGTATGGAGACATATGTATTATTGCACTGAAATTCAGCCAGTGGTCTCTGACTTAAATGATGAACCTCTGAAGTTGAGGCAATCAACATCGTAACATGCACTTAAACTTTGAGCATTTTATGTTCCTATAAAAATTAGTTTATTTCACAATATTAATTCATTAGTAACATAGCAGTTATTTGCTTTCATACTTACTTTACAATGATTTTTTATTTACAATCTTTCTGAGTTGATTATTAAACTTTAATAAAAATGAATCAACTATCCTTTACTCAGTGGTTAGAGTGCTTGCCTTGCAAGCACAAGGCCCTGAGTTCAATCCTCAGCACCAAAAAAAAAAAAGCAATAGTAGAATTACTTTTATATGTTATTTCCACACAGTTTTGAAAAAGTTTTTAGAGTAATGAAAAGAAGACCAGACAGACTTGTGATAGCTTTTGATTCATTTAGTAATAAGTAGGTAACCTTAAGCAAATCATTAAACCTCTCTGAAACTTTTTGAGGGTTATATGAAATACTTGCAGCTGTATCTGAAAGTGGTTCACACATAGCAGGCCTTCATAAGTTTTTGTTTCTTTCCAGGAATTACAAAACTATGAAAACAAGTGATATAAATAAAAATATATCATTTTATTTAAAAAAAAACTTTTAAAATACAAGAATAAAGTACAAATTAGGAACAGAAATAGGGCATAGTTTTTGACATTGAAAATTATTGTATCCTAATCCTTATTTCTGAAATATATAATAACTACTTGCCATTTCTGCATTTTGGTTATCATTTTTAAAAGGACTTACATATCTTTATTTACTTTTTAAAAATATGTGTTGATAGGATGTTGGAGTTACTGAAAAGAGTAAATATCCCAAAGCACTTATCAAAGTCTAAGATATGGTTCTTTTCAAAGGTAGTAATTCTGTATCTCTAGATCTTAGAGGTTTTTTGAAATGCTGAAACATCTTTCTTGGAATGGGAGTTGTAATGGTGGCCAACTGACTTCAAACTGACATCAAGTTGATGGATGTGCAGTAAGTCAAATGAACACAGAATGATGAAGTTATTTTTATTTTCCATATCAACAATCTGTGAAAAAAAAATCTAGTACTGCTTTTTTTTTAGACTAAATATCACAATGGTATATCCATGTTGTTAGTATTGGGTTATTTTCAATTTTTTTAACTTTTGTTCTAAGATTTTAACAAATGATATCTTAATTACTATGATTAAACAGTTTATCCATTTTACAGAATTGAAAGTTGGTCAACATAAGTGGGAAAGAGATACATAAATGGTCAGAAGACTACATGACTTTCACATTTAGGAAACCAAAACCAAGATAATTGGCTACCCACATTTTTATCTTAAATTTTAATTGGGTCTCTTTGACTCCATCCTTGCCTCTTGGAATGCTCATGGATTCCAGCAGAAGAGCTGGGAAAGAAATTCCTATTCAGTTAGGAGTGTTCGGATGGGTACCATACAGCTACATTAGAGCAGTGTATCTGTGGACATAGTTAGTGTGTCACTCCACAATGATATTGGTTATCAAAGCTTTTCTAATAAATTATATAGAAAATTTGCCAAAATAAGAGAAAAAATGGGCACGTGAAGTAAATCCTTACAAGTTTGAGTAATCTTTAAAATCCAATATGGGGTACAAGAATTAAGACAAATTTCAGAAGATATGACACAGAATAAAATGGTAGAATAAAACGCCTTTTACTTTGGGAACCATTAGAAAATATACAGAAGAGAATTCGATATAAAAGCAAACAATCCCAACTCTTTATTCACTATGTTCTGAATATTTATACTCCCACATTGGTGCTTAAAAAAAGAAAAGAAGGGCTGAGGATTTAGCTCAGTGGTTAAAGTGCTTGCCTTGCAAGCACAAGGGCCTGAGTTCGATCCCCAGCACAAAAAAAAAAAAAAAGAATTAAAAGATACCATATCATTTTGTAGTTTCTATTTGTCACCTCACTGAATTCATAATTTTTCAATATCAGAGAGGTTGACAGATTTAGAAAATCGATTCAGCATTTAACCCAGGTGAACTGACATTGTGACCATAGTTATATAGTCTTTAAATATGCAGAAACAGTAGCTATATTCATTATGTACACTTTAAATGAGTTGAACATAACTAGTGAGTTTTAAGCTGATTTGCAGGCACTTACTATTGCTTCATTAATAGAAAGAAATCCTGGAAGGGCTAAGACTACACAATCACCTAGGTTAAAATGAAAATTGCCATAACTCTTAACGTGAGACTTGGGAATAAACGAAATCCTAATGTAAATATCACATTTCTATTTTTGCTAATTATGTCTATCCCAAACAGGTGGCATACAAACTAACAGTGCCTTTTATTCAGGCATTTTCTTTCTTGGAGCCATTGTTCTCTCCAGTGGTACTTTTTAAAGACAGGAATTATTGAAGCATGGTAAGACAACATTTTGGAATCAGAATTACATTGAATAGAATCGCTATAGAGCTTTAGATGAGGTACTGTATTTAGGAAAATGGGGAAGAAAATCTCAAGATTACTGTATGTTTCACCAGACCCAAATGCTCATGGGAGTTAGCATAGTACTTTTACGATGAACTCTGTACATACATTTTCTCGTGTCATCTTAAATATATATTACGTGAATAAGCGTGTATTAGTAGTCATTACCAAAAAAGAGATCTCTTCAGATTTGCTGTACAATCTTGAATAAAGTATATTCACTTAAAAGTATCTCTATAACCAGTAATGCATACATGGATGCAGTTATTCCCTAATTTAGTTTACTATTTGCTTCTAGGTTAATAAATTGATAAAATATAGGCTAAAAAGAACCTTAAACTGGAATTCATAGACTCTGTATCTTGATCATTCTGACCTTTAGCAAATTATTTAACTTTCTTGGGCTCTTTGTTTATCCATAAAATATGCATAGTAATAATTGATGTAGGTAAAATACAGTATTCATGCTTAGAATTCTTTGGGAATGACAATTGTTAGTTGATATTGCCTCTTACACTGATATTTTAAAACATATGGCAGCATTTAAAATGAATAAACATGCTATTTACAGTAAGCGTAGGAAAGAATAAAATGTCGGGAACATTTCTTTAAAATATTTCAGTGATTAATCCAGTAAGTTCTATACACACGTGAAAGGATGATGTGGGCAGTGCTGGATATACCGTTAGTGTTAGGAACACAGGTCATCCTGTTTTACTGTCATTACTTAACATATTTTGACACAGTGTTGTCCATAAAGTCCTAATTATCCTAATTATTTTTGCCATTTTCTTAGTGTTAATGTGAAAATCACTACAAATTGTAATAAACATTTGTGAACTAAGCAAAAACACATTTTGCTAGATGTTTATAGTTTATTAGATCATTTTTTGCTGGACTCCAGATTTTATATTAGAGTATCACAAAAACTTGCCAACCTGTTGATAGTATAATTTTTTTAAAACTTCATAGATGGAATAGAAAAGAACATATGTATACTTAAATGAAGGTAATATGATAAGGTGGAAAGAATACACCCATTGAAGTTAGGTAAAAGCCCTGCTGTGCCACATTCTAGTAAATTAGTAGATTTTCATCTGTGCTTCCTGTCTTTCTGTGTATTTCCATTGCTTATATATTTTGTTTTGTTTATAAATAGAATTATGGTATATATTGTAATTCAGCTTGCTTTTTAAGTTTATATGCATTTGAATATCTTTCTATAGCAATACCTGTAAATCTACCTCATTCTTTTCAGTGGCCTTATAGTATTTGATAATATTGGACTGAAAATTATTTAGCCCATCAGTATTTAGATTGTTTTCTTCCTTTCTTTACAAAAAATGCTATTCCCTGTATACATATCTTCAAATGTGTGCCATTATTTTTATAGACTGGTTACCTAGAAGTGGAATTGCTGAATGAGAAGTACAGTGTATATACATTTTTATTTTGTTAGATAGGCTAATGTGCTTTCAAACTTACTTCATCAATTTACAACCTATTGTCAGGTGATGAGAGATTTTATTTTGTTCTATCAACAACTTTATATTATTTGTCTTTTATTTTTTGGAAATGTGTTGGGAAAAAATATGTTTGCTTGCTTTTCCTTGAGTACTGGTAACCCTGAGCACATTTTTGACATATATTTTGGCCACTGGTGTTTCTTGAACGTATGATATAACACTTAACATAAAACCGTGTAGCCTGAAATCATTTTGAATAGAAATTTATCTTTATAACCTTTTCATGTGCTCTTCTTATTATTATTTACTGAAATAATTGATTTCCTGTAGATTTTCCAGTGTATAGATATGTGATGTTTTTGTTCATGTTTGTGTGCATATTTTGTTTTCAAAGTTTCTTCTGTATCTCTAGTTGTGTTACTTTACTTATTTCTGTGTTATTTATTAGGGTTTTCTTTTTTCCCCTTAATCAAATTTTCCAAAGGCTTATTTATTTTATTGCTGTTTGGGGGAATAATATCTTTTGCTTTTATTGATCAAATCCTTTAGGGGTGTTTTAGATTTGATCAATTCTATAATTTCTTATTGTAATTATATAACTATACTTTATTAGAACATATATTGTTTCTAATAGCTAATCATTTCTATTTACTCTTCCTTTATAGCCCAAAAGTTACTTAGAAGGATTTTAAAAAATAGTTCAAGTACATAACTGCAGAATTAATCTAATACTTTCCCATTTTGTTTTCATGTTACCAGAGAATGAATATAGCCTTTGTTATTTCTCTTTTGAGTAATTTGATGTGTTTGATTAGATGCTCACCTAATGTTTCCCTTCCTTCCAGATGACCTATCTGTTCTCTCCAGGCATTCTTAGATGCATCTTCATATTTTTTGATATTCTTACTGTTTCCCTATTTCACTACAGTTTACTTAAGTGAATCTGTTTTTCATTCCCATCCTTTGCAACTTGAGGCCTTTTTGTGCATTTCTATAATTCAGAAGAATTCTATTATGTTTTTGGTTTTGTCTTCCCTTCCATTTTTTCTTTTTATCAGGATAAAATTAAGATAGCCATTTATAGAATTTGTAGGACCATTGCAAATGCTGTGGAACAAACCTGGTGGGAACAAGAGAAGGCAGTAGCTGAGTTGAATGAAGAGTAGGTATTATGCAGGAATATAGTGTGAGGATAGAGAAAAGGGCATTTGAACCTTAAGCAGAAAGAATCCTGATGGACAGGAAAATTAATAACTCTAAAAGCAAAAATGGATGGGTTTACTTTATGAAACGATGCACAAAAAAGTAAGAATTGATAAACATGAAAGTTGGAAAGTGAATTTTGGTGAGACTGAGGGAATATAAGGGAATCAGGGGAGCAGGTGTGAGATTATTGGCATTTGTAATAGAGAAATGACAGTATGTTGTAGGAAATAAGAACAGACCTCATCTATGGATGCTGGCTACAGAGATGCCACACAAAAGTATCCATGTTAATTTTTAAATCATTGGGTTTTGATAGAAGACAGTAGCATTTATACACTGTTTTATAGGGAGCCTCTGCAGCAAAAATAGGAAAAAAAAAAGATCAAGTGTGTTGTTAATAGGTTGGCAAAACAACAAAGGAATAAGGGAAATTAGGGCGATTTTTATAAGTATGGTATTAAAGTGGTTGTTTTAGGGTCCAGTGTCTTGGTCCTTTCTGTGTTGCTATAAGTGAGTACAACAGACTGGGTAATTTATAAAGCATAAAAATGTATGTAAATCGTGATTCTGGGGGCCAGAAGGTACGAGGTTGAGGGGATATGTCTAGTTGGGGCCTTCTTGCCAGTGAGAGTGCTCTGCGAAGGGTACATAAAAAGGAAACAGCTCCACTGGCTTTTATAGCCGGCCCACTCAGGAAGTCATTAACCCGCGCGTAGACTGGTTCAGTCGTGAGGGCAGAGCTAATTGTCTCCGGGGATCCCCAGCTCTTGAACCCTAACAGCGGGGATTGAACTTCACCGGGAGTTCTGGTGGGGTATCCAGGTTGGGCGGCGGCAGGCCTAACAGTGGGCTTGTTCCCGGGGAGTATGGAGAGCCGGGGACTGGGGGCCGTGTGAAAGGTTAGCGGGAGGTACAAGGAATCTGACAAGTAATGCGCTTCTTCTTGGGCCCTACTGGAGAGTCCAAAGAGGATGATGAACAGGTCTTAGCACTTACTTGTTACATTCTTTGGAAATTCTGAGGTACATCCGGTAAGTTTCACCTGCAAAACAAAGTCGCTACCTTTTGAACAATACAGAAATTTCCAGGATAAACTGAACTGTGCATGTGACGGCCATGAGTTCTGCCTCTGTTCACATTTCTACCGCAGTCACATAATCAGGAAAATATTTCTTCCAGATTCTCGTAGTAATCAATCGTTTATCGTAATGATTCAGTTTGAATAAATGGTCTCTTCAAGCGGATTTTCCCAGATTCTTTTTTTTTCTTTTTCTTGGTGCTGGGTCGAAGCAATCAGGTTCCTTGTGGAGGACGTATCGATAAAATTTTCCGACTTTTTTATTTACACCACGGACGGACACACATACGCTTGAGAATCTTGACAGTGTGCAGCTAAACTGCGTAAAACATTTAACCGCGCGCCAGAGCCATTTGCAGTTCAGAAAGTACAACACGATGTTCCGGTGAATTGTCCCTGCGTTGCGAGGGCTCCGGAGGCAGGACGGACCAGCCCGGTGGAGCCGATAAATCAGACTTAAGCAGGCTGCTGTACTGAATCTAAATCGTGCCCAGTTGGCCCGAGAGCTGTGTGTAAACGATCCGTCTTGCGCGGGGCTTCTTGAGACGCCTGATGTCTGCGTTATTAAATTCCAGTCTAACGAGCTTGCTAATGCACCGAGGACGGTGCGAGGAGCAGCGTGAGGGTCTGAGCGGGGCAGTTCGAGAGAGACGTAAGCTGAGCGCTTCACGTGACTCGAGGGGTCGCCTGCAATTACACATACAGCCAGAATTGGACTTCGGTGAATTTCTGTGGCCCTGGTCCTCCTGCCGGGGAGAACAAAGTGTAAATGAAGTAAAAGTCTTCAGAGTTACTGGCGGTTTGTTTTTATTATCTATCTAATAGAGTCCAGCAATGATACAAACTGGCATGAAGGTTTTAATATTTCATGACTTTAAATGCGCCTGAGTATGTGTAAAAGCTTGTAAATGGAAGCAGATGTCTGCGTAATTGGATCTAGCACTTAATAACTCCATTAATACGTTTTATACATCAAGAAAAGTGTCAGTATTGATGGAAAAATAAAACTTCCAAGAAAAATAGCTTTGTATGAGACGTGTATTTCCTTTAAATCCCTCTCGTAAGCCAAGTTTTATTCTCCTAAAAGATGTGCTGACATGTTGATTTTGCGTAGGAAAACGATACGCGGCAAAAAACTGAAGAGTTGTTGGTTTTAAAGCACGGTTTACATTGCCAGTATCGTTATGATACAGGCTTGTGCACAGTTTAGTGCTGGCACAGTTTGGTTCTTTTTCTTCTGATGAGGCAATACTTTTTTAACTTAATATTTCATCAACTGTAATGCTATTAGAGATTTATTTTTCACTTAGTTCACTCATCAGGCAGTGAGACGGCAATAAAGGAGAATCGTTCCTTTGAGACATTAATGCTTTGGAATAAATGATGTGCTAGAACAGAAATTTAATTAATTTACAGAGTATATTGATAGTCCCTTGTTACCGTGGTGTATATTTTTAATCTTCTTTAACATCTGTAGTAAAGTGTTTGAAGCCCCTGCAGTTGAGCAACTAGTAGATAATTAAGTAATAAGGGAAGAGGTTTCTAGAGGGAAAAGGATTCTTTTTACCAAATGCTGTCATAACATGAATAGAGAAGGAGTACTATGATGTGCAATGAAAAAAACAATATGCTACCTAATTTGATACTGTTCCATGGATATTGTGATCTTCCTATATTTGAAGTGTGAATTGTAGCTTAAGAATTTTCCTATGAAGTTTAAAACAGATACATTTTACTGACAAATTGGATTACTTTTAATGATCAACTATTTTTCCCTAATTTATATGTTTTCATTTAAACTTACATTGCTTTAATGCATTTGCTTTTTTTGTACAGAGATTATCTTGAACTGAGCTTCAAAAATTTAAGATAATTATTCAGGATATTTATCCTGAACAAGGAATATAAATATGTATTTCAAATTTTCAGCCGCCACGTTTCTTCTTATAAATGCTTCACAGAAATGAGTGATGAATTTCTGTTTCCTTTTCCCAAAATTTTCATTGTTTCTTTTACAGCAAAGGCTGATGAAGCATTGAAGGCCAAAGAAAGAAATGAGGAAGAAGCAAAGAGAAAAAAGGAGGAAGGTAAAGAAATAAGTTTGGGTTCCCCCTCCCTCACCCCTGGGGAGTCACTATTTGGCATGATTCTGTTTTTTTTAGGTAGACCATAAAATACAATCTAATGACTTAGAGGGTACCTCATGTCATTTTGTGAACCTAAATTGTGACACGATATTTCTTGTATACTAATATATCCTAACATAAGAATAGTTTATAAGCATCCTATAATAGAAATTGGGAAGAACAGTAGAGCTGATGTTGCTTTGTTTCTGACTTTTGTCTTGATAGCTAATAAATTATCAAAATTAGTTACAGAGATTGATTGAACTTATTCATACATTTAAAAATATTTTAGCAGTGGTAAAGTCTTCTTGCCAACAAAACTTTTTGCACAAGCTTTTAACAGAAAACAGTAAAAGCTGAAATATCATAAATAGTCATAATTAAGAAATTTGTGCCTAAATTTTTATGGATTAACTATTCTTTCTTTGTAAAAACAGGTTATCCCCTGAATATTATGCAAACAAATCTAATACATTTTAAGTGCATCTAAAAGAGTTTTATTTCCCTTTTAGTTTGCTATATGTGATTTATGTAAGCGAAAATTTTGCCCTTTTTTCTTCACACAAGATCCAGGCACTGTCGGTGAGTTAAGGTGATGATCTGCTTGAACTGGCAATCATACCACTTTAGCAGAGCAATTATTTATTCCAGTGAATTTTTGAGAAATGAAAAATTGATCACGTGTGCCAGATTTTTGGCTTCAAGTCCTGTTGTCTAAATCCGAAAGTTGAAATTTTTACCTTAATACATACAAATCTTTCACTAGACAACTCAGCCTCTAGCTAGAAGCTGATATCCAGTAGAATATAAAATGTTTAGGGATGATAGTTTAGAATGCTAGAAGCAGCATCTCATCAAATCCAAGTCCCTAAAGCCAGTCGGTGGGGGGGGAGGCCTGTAGATTTAGGGGGCAGAAGCATACAAATAAGTGTATTCAGACTAAATGTGCATAGATTTATACATATGAATGTATACTCTTCTTACCTTATTTGACCCCAAGAAATCCTGACTTTAGTATCTTATCCAAGATCAACTAAATTCATGGTGTACTGAGAAAACAAATTCCAGTGGCAAAAATCTTCCGAAATACTCTATTCTCTCGACCTTATAAAATGCAGATCTTGGTATTGTTGGTGGAAGCAGTCTATCATATTTCAATTATGCATATGATATGGCTGTAGTACAAATAGGTATGATACTAGGTACAAAACAATCTAAAGAAATGTCAGTACTGCTATGTTGTGTGGCACTCCAATCAATGTAACTAATTAATAACATAATGACCCTTATGAAACATTGTGGTACTAAAAAAATCACAAGAATAGATCTTATTCCAACCATGAAAATATGTTGTAGTAGTTATTAGCCTAATCCCATTAATTCAGACCTTAGAGTCATGATTAATTGAAAAAGAATGATACTGGTATTAACCACAGACTTTTAAATCGCTAAGTGTCTTAGTGTTATGAAAAAACATAATATGAATTAGTATTCGTGGTATTACCATATAAGCTACTGTTCTCATGAATTGCAGCCATGCAAAATGAAACAAAGTAATGTAAAAATACTATCAATGTTTGCTAACATGGATTTATCTTTATCTGAGTCCACTGAATTTTCAGTGCATCAAAAAATAAGAAAATCATTACCACAAATGTAGAAGAAAAATTCTGTTGGTTAAATAACCTTTGTGACACTAGTCGCAAAAATGAAAGGTACGCTTTTCATTCATGAGGTTTCTTTTACTTATTTTTTTGTAGATAAATCATTCACTTGATTATTTGCTGTTGTTATTGTTTGCACCCACAAATTTTTTTCTGGTGAACCTCCTAAGTACTTGAGTGCTATCAAATTAACCTTTCTCTGAAAGTCATCACTGTATGAACTGCGTTTATATTATTTCACATAATTAGTCTAGCTGCAAATTGAAACTTAAAATGCATCAGTATATGTATGTGTATGTACTGCTGTATTTGAAATAATAATAATCTTTTATTTCCAATCTTTAAGCTACTAGTAATTTACTCTGTCACATCATTTATACAATTCATTATCTCTTATTCTCTCAGCACATTGATATATAGCACAGGGCTGATTGAGAGTGTTGTTAAAGTATAGGTAAATGTCTGTCCACCTCCCTCTATCCACTCTGTTATCTCAAAAAAGCTATCACCTTAGCATAGCAAAATCTCTTCCTTGCAAATTCATTCAATTATATAATCCTTACCTTTGAGTATTCTTAAATAAATATCATAATTATGTTTGCAAATATTATATCCAAGATAAAAGACTACACACTAAAACTTGCCCAAGATAACTGCTTCCACCCTTTGTACAGGGTCCTGTATAGTTTTTATGGTCTTAATATGTAACTCAGTTGATTTTCCACTTATTGAAGTACCAACAAGTAAATTGGTGATAGGCCCTTTTTCTTGAACCATTTACTAATTCTTTTCATTTTGAGTAATACAAAAGATACATCTTTTAGGAAAAGTAAATTGAATATTTAAAGACCAGGTTTACAGTTTCCCTCTTTAAAAGTAAGTGCATTTTTGAATTTTGGGAAAAATGAATAGTATTAAATCTTCCTATTGTGTTCATTCTTATTTTATGACCAAATAAATATTTGATTTTGACTCTCTAATTTTCTCTGTTTGAAAATACTCTGACTATACTTTTAAAATAAATAAAATCATTTCAACTTCTGTCCTTCGATTTCTTTCTCTGTTGAATGCTTTAGAATAACTGCTTAAATTTTCTGAATGTTATTTTTATATTTACTGAGTATGCATTTAAGGGCACTAATTATGTTTTAAACACATTATAAGCATAATAGTCTTCCTTTGCATTTGACTTCTCTCTAATATGAATTTCTTATTTGTTGTGTAAGTATAGTAGCTTTTGAATTCTCTTTCTTTTTTTTTTTTTTGGTGGTGCCGGGGATTGAACTCAGGGCCTTGTGCTTGCAAGGCAAGCACTCTAATCACTGAGCTAAATCCTCAGCCCCCTGAATTCTTTTTCCCCTTGTATTTATTTAAAATAGCTCTATCCATCTGTTGTTAGGTTTTTTTTAACTTCAAATATTTTTGTTTCCAGAAGAGTTGGGCAACCCATTCTAAAATATTCATGGAATTAGTGGACAATGAACATATGAACATAATATGGGGCAGTTCAAATGAAGACTTAGAGAAATCCTCAGGTCTTATTTGTTTATGCTAAAATTCATCCTATCTTTTGCTACACTTGATTAACAAGATGTAAAATAGATTCACCTTAATGTACTCCTTCCTTCCTCTCTCCCTCTCTCCCTCCCTTCTTCCCTCCCTGTCCTTCCTTCATCTCTCTTCCCTCCTTCCCTCTACATCTTCCTGTCCACCCTCTATCCCTTCCCTCCCTCTCTGCTTCCTTCTACTTCTTTCCTCTTCCTTTCACCCCTTCTCCCCCTCTCTCCCCCTTTGCATTTTTTTCCTAATCCTTTGGTGAAGGCCAGATAAAGAAAGAAAATACCAAGTGATTTATGTATTTTAACTGTTAAATCCCCATAACATTCTATGAAGTTTGTGCTGTTATTATAGTTGTATTATAGGAAAGGTGAGTAACTAAGGCACAGTGCTATTTCTCTTGCTCTAGTGTTAAGTGGTGAAGCCAGGAGACCAAACCCAGGCAGTCTTATTTCAGGATACTCTCTCCTTTAATAGGCTGCATAAATCACAGCTGTTACAGTTACAATCTGTTTTTTAAAAGGTGATTTAATTCTTTCTTCCTCTATCCTTTGCCTTCTTCTCTGGATTCTGTTCCATCGTTCCTCAGCACTTGTGTACTGTAAAGCATTCCTGCCTCCTTTGGATCTCTTGTCCATATTGGGTTGTTTCACTTGGGTTTCCAGGACATGCAAGAAGAAGAGTGCTTCAAGCAGAGCCACGTTTTGTCACAGTGCCTTTGTCCTTTTCCTGTAATGTCTCTCTGCTTTTCTTTCTTACACTGGTTAACTTGTGTAAAATATTCACAGTATCCTGTCCACATGCAGTTTTCATAGCCTAGACCAGAGGCAGACCTAAGTATCTAGTGTGTCAAGTCCCTTTTTCGGAGATTTCAGTGCTTTGTGGTTCCTAGCTAAAGTGCACATAGCTCCTAGTCCTACCAGACTGAGAAAGAAAGAAATGTTACAATCCTTTTTTCCCCTCCAGTGTGATTCATCACCTAATACCCAAAGAAAAAAGATGAATGTTTTTAGTTCTATCATCTTCTTCATTCCTCCCAGAGATTCTTTACAAAAGGTTGGAGTGAAGGTAAAAGGGAGACGTTAACAGGTAAATGGGTGCCATTTAAGCATCACTGTTTATCCTGTTGGCATGTTGGTACCCTCTTAGAAATAAAAAGATTGTCCTCTCTAGCTCTTGTCCTAAATTGGCTGCTGATTATAGTATTATTTTATTTTTTTGTTAGTATAGGTTTGCACTTCATAATGATTATATTTACTGTGAGAAGTTGGTACATGTACATAATACATCTTAATTCTTTTTTTTTTTTTTCATCTATTACCTTTCCCCTCCTTCCCTGCTTCTTCCAATTCTTGGTCGCCTTCCCATTTGCAAAGCCTCTATTTTTTTTCTTAGAATTAAACACTTGAGAGTACCCACCCATTTTGATTTATTTTATTCAGTGGTTCCATTGCAAGATTTAAAATACCCCTTTAGGAAATTTATGTTTCCTGTGTTACCAGATAATGATAGTTCTACATCTTTTATAATGTAATATTTTTTTAAATGTCTATAGTCTTCTAATACATTAACTGTAAGGTTAGAGTGCTATTTTCTTTAAGAAGAAAACTAATCTGCTTAGCTTGAAGATTGCTTTATGATATCTTTTTCCTCAAGTTCTTATTTAGTCAAAAATCACTTGAGAACATTCATTCATTCATCCCAACCATCTGTCTTATTTCCCTCAGCAGTAATTTGTCCTTACAGTCTCCTTGATTCCATGTCTGCAGGAACTTGATTGCTAAATATTTTTAACTTTTCTCTTGTATATCATTTTATCTGTCATATTACATAACATCAACTATTTGCTCTTCAGTTTTGATTCTTTTAGTTAAATGTATGCTAATTTATTTTTATCTTAAAATTTTTAACAAAGCAATCTTTATTTTCCTAATAGCTCACTGCTAATATTTTTGCTTCATACATGTTCTGGTATATTTTTTATGGATTTAGAAGACAATTTAAATCACATTTTACTTATTTTTGGTAAGATATTCCTTTACATGAAACGTAGATATACTATCTGTTTAACCATTACTAGGCCATTTGATTGGCCGACCAACATGTGTTTTCCTTACCAATTTTAAATACTCTCTGTTCTCTACAAACAAATTTCAAGATCAACCTAAAGCTACAGGCTTTCTATTGAACCAGATATTTTTAATATAAATGAAACATTAGAAATATAAATGAAATACGGAATACCCACCAGTGTGTAATCCTAGGGAAGCCAATGTAGGAAGTCAGTTGTGCTGCACTTAAAACAGCCCTCACTTCCTGTAGCTGAAGTAAAAGAATGAGGTTGAGAATGTGAATGAGGTTGAGCCCAGCTCTGTTGTTTCCTGGCATTGTGTTTGAATAAGTCATTTAACCTCCTGTGACTGTAGTGCAAGAAGATAATAAAATTTCCTTGTGAAAGCAAATTAGTATTTAATAAATTAGTGAAAATGGCATATAGTATTTAAAAACCATTTCATCACTACAAATACTATATAAATGTAAACTGTTGTTACTACTAAGAATTTCAACAATAATGAGTATAATTAATCATTCATCCCTTTAGTACCTTTTATCAATTAAAAATATTTAACGTACCATTCACTGCATGATGGATACTGCTGTATGCCATATGAATAGATCCTTGAGAAAGAAATCCAAGACCCCAATGCTTGAAGAGCTTACATTCTAGAGCAGTACAACAGAAAATAAACATGAAAACAAATAATGAAATGTAGATTCAAATGGGAGCTAGTGTGTTCTCATTCTGTATGACTTTAGATGGTCCATTGGAACCCTGTTTTCCCACTTATTAGAGAATAAGTATAAAATCCTATTATTTAAAGATATAGTTGTGATACAGTAGTGAGACTATCTTACATGTTTTGTGAAACACTGGTTGCCCTTTTTTAAATTTTATCAAAATGATCAAACCCCCCAAATTTAAAGACCCTATCCAAAAATGGGCATCTGAAATGAATAAATATTTCTCAGATGAAGAAATAAAAATAGCAAATAAATATATGAAAAAATGTTAAACATCATTGGTCATTCGAGAGATGCAGATCAAAACAACACTAAGATACCATCTCACTCCAGAAAGAATAGCTATTATCAAGAAATCAACCAATAACAAGTGCTGGCGGGGCTGCGGGGAAAAAGGAACCCTCCTCCACTGTTGGTGGGAATGCAGACTGGTCCAACCACTGTGGAAATCAGTATGGAGATTCCTCAGCAAACTACAACTAGAGGTTCCATTTGACCCGGCTATTCCTCTGCTTGGTATCTTTCCAGAAGAATTAAAATCATCATATCACAGTGATATATGCACAACCATGTTCATAGCAACACAATTTGTAATAGCTAAGTCTTGGAAACAACCTGAATGCCCAACAACTGATGAATGGCTAAAGAAGATGTGGTTTTCCTACACAATGGAGTACTACACCGCCATAAAAAAAGGATAAACTAGAGTCATTTGTATGTAAATGGATGTTCCTTGAGAACATACTCTTAAGTGAAATAAATCAGACACTTATCAGTACACATCAAATTGTTTCTCTGATATGAGAAACCCTAAGTGTAAATAAGGACAAAGGGGTAGAATAGATATTATGTTTAAAAAAAAAGAGAGAGATAGTATTCAAAAGAGAGGAGAACTAGATAGGGAAAAGGGGGATAAGAAGGTTAAAAGAAAAGTAAGATGAAAAGGGAAAAAATGGTAAAGTATAACTACACTTGTTGCAAATAGGGAGGGGTGGGTGAATGGAAGGGAGGGGATGGGTAGGGGGAAGAGGGGTGAAAACCAAGATGTATCATGTACAGGTACAAAATAACCATGTTGATTATGATCATTATGTATACAATGTACCAATACATGTTCTTGATAAAAAGAAAAAAAAAAGAAAAAAAAGAAATTTTAGCACAGTTTTGCATTGTTGTCATGGTATATACCTTAAGGGATACAAAAACAAAGTCACAATTCTCTCTTGCTTTCTCCTACATACTATTAAATTATAACTAGTATACTTAAAATGGAAGCAAAAAGTACAATATATGATTCTAGACTGAATTGTTGGATCTTTCTAAATTTATAAGAAAAGAAGACATATTTTTGTCCGTCCTAGGTTGGTTGGATTGATCAAAACTCCAGGTACTCTTAGGATGATTGAATGATCCTAATAGTCTGATTACATTCTGCTGTCAGGTCAATTTTTTTTTAATTTTGTAGAGGTTAGTTGAACTCACTGAAACTCCAAGTATTTTTATTTTATATTTCTTTCCAATATCAAATAAAATTCATTTATTTGACTAAGTTTTTTGTGTACTTACAGTAGCAGTTAAGTACTTCTTACCTATGAGGACAAATTACTTTGTACAAATACATTTTTTTCAAGTTAGCCTAAGTAACTCAATGGTTAAAAGTCTATACTTATCTTTGTGTATTCCTTTCATAATGTAGATTTTTCTTTTCTTTCTAGTTTACCAATATTATCTTGATTCTGTTATCCTGTGATTAAAAACCCTCCTTGGAGACTGCCCTCTTACTTTTCCTCAAAATTGTTTGTTCAATTCATATGTAGTTGTTTAAAAAAAAATAAGATTGGCATAGTGATTAAGAATAATTCTCTAGAGCCAAATCTTCCAGACTAACTTTACTACTACTTGCTGTGTACTCTCCTCCTCCCTACCCCCATGTATCCAAGCTAGTTTGGAACTCACCACGTACCCCAGGTTGGCCTCAAACTTGTCGCTCCCAGCCTCAGCCTTCCAAGTATTGGGATTACAGGTGTGTACTATGCTATCTAGGTCAACTCACTGTATATTTCTAACTGGACCTCAGTTTCCTAATTTTAATAATGACCCTATTGAAAATATCATTTCATAGGTGTTATTTTGTATAAAGCACTTCAAGTAGTACCTAGCAGGTTCTGTGTATTATAAAATACTAGCTCTGCTATACTTAATTCCCTGTAAGATTATACCTACTTTTACTTTCACACCACCCCAGATATTTCAGTATAAAACTATGAGGTTTTCTATTGTATTATTTCTTAATATTAAAAATGAAATATCTAAGCAGGACGTGGTGGCACACACCTGTAATCCCAGCACTCACAAGACTGAGCCAGGAGAATCACCGTGGATTTGAGGCCAGCCTGGGCTACATAGTGAGTTATAGGCCAGCCTGAACTACAAAGTGAGGCCCTGTCTCAAAAAAAAATCTAACTCTTCTACAAAATCAATTAAAAATTTGACCTAACAGCCAAATCTAACCACAAGGCTAATGACTAAAATTTTCTCTAAAATTTATTTTGTTAAATTTTTCTCCATAAGAAAAGCACTTAAAAAAAAAAGAAAAGCACTTAAAAATATATAGTTCATAATTAATTTGATAAAGTAAATATTTCTTTTTTATTTAAAAAATGTCTATGAATATCTTTTTGTGTGTCTGTTTCATAATAAGGGAGTAATACCACAAACAAACACAGAAAAGTGATTTTATCCCACTTGTTCATTCTAACATGCATCCAACAGGTCCACCTTCATCAAGACAGTTTGTGATTATGAAAGTAACACGTCGTCCATATGTGCACTTACTAAGCCAGAAAGATCAACATTACAGTTAATCTAAAAACTATATCATGTTTCTAATTAATTTAAAATAAGGCCATCAGTTAAAATTTTCCAATATTTACATTTAATACAATCATGCAGAAGTCTACTTCTTAGCTAATTTTAGTTGTACCACTGCAAAAGTACCTTTACAGGAAACTGTGTTGCAGAAATGATTCCTGTAGTACATACAGGGTTCCTCTCTGTGGAATTACCTCACCATCTTCTCAGTGAAATTCAACAGCATAGTAAATGAAGATCAGTAAGAGCTTCACCTGCTAACACCTGCTTACACTATGTTTGAAATTTATACACTTGTTTGTTGAGAAGAGAACCAATAACGAGTTGAATAAGATAGAACATTATCTACCGGTCAAGTTATCTTACATTATTTTCTTTTATTTTTACTTTTTGTAGTACTAAGAATTGAACCTAGGGTTGCTCACATGCTAGACAAGCACTCTACCCTGAGCTACATCCTTGGCCCTGTCTAATATTTAAATATTTTTTAGGAAAATATTAAGGAGATTATACATATATATAATAAATTTGCTAAAGATCAATATAGGCTAGTGTTTGTATCAAGAAGGCAAAATAGTAAATGCATGAATTGGGTTCTATTTATTTAAGGTAATGGGCTCTATTTATATAAGGTTATGATGATTTAGCCTAACTAAGAAGATCCTCTCTTAGTTACAGGATTTATAGGTTTAGTATCTGGAAACAGTAACTGTGAAATGAAAACAAGTGAAGTTCACATATTCTTTGAAATTCATATTAGCACTAGTATGACTCAAGACTTATTGGTAAAAAAAAAAAAAAAGACTTATTGGTAACTTTAATGATGGCGGAATACATTCGCTGTAACAAATTATTAATCCTATTCAAAGAAACCTGGCCAGGCGTGGTGGTGCACACCTATAATCCCAGCATTTGGGAGGCAGAGGCAGGAGGATCACTGTAAATTCCAGGCCAGCCTGGGATACTAGTGAGTTCAGAATCAGCCTGAACTACATAGTGAGACCTTGTCTCAAAAAACAAAAAAAATAAAAAGAAGCATGGCCAAAACCCAATACAACTGTGTAAATGTATATTACTGCATATGTTATAATCTATTTTTGGCCATAAAATATATGACTATAATTTATCAGAGATAAATATTCTAGGACACTAAATTATTGATTATGTGTTAATCAATATGTATTATAAATAATGAAGTCAGATTTAGTTTCTACACAGAATATTTTAGTCCAAAGATACTTTCTTTTCCTGTACATGCTATTAACCTTACTGGCAGACTAACAAGCCTCCATCCTGCTCTTAGCAATTAAAAATGGACATCAGGAAGAGTTCTGTTACTCAGAAGTTTTACAGAAAATGAGCTTTGTTTCTCTCTACTATTAGAAATATATTGATGTGACTGTGTTTCCTAAAATTGACCTTTCTTGGAAGTATATGTAATTATCTGGAATTATGTGGTGTCCTATGTGCTTTGTTCTCTAAAACTGTGTGACTAGCCAATGGAGGAAAAATGGAAAATTAATACAGTACATATGATGAAAATATTTTCTAAATGTATTTATGGAGGCATAATTTTCTTGTGTGAAATTAAGAAAAAGAATGGATGATTCTTTTAAAAGAAAATAGTATATATGAATCCTAATTATCTGTGCAAATTTACTCTGAATAAATAACCACCGTTTTAATTTTATTTTTATTGGTACATGTTAGTAATACAGAATGAGGTTTTTGTATATTGGTATACATATAACTTATTTGGATTATTTTCATCCCTGCTACCTCCCTTTTTCCTTAATCTTTCTCGTTTCTAAAAGTCTACCTTTTAGTTTCTTGTCATTGCTCCCCTATTAACTGATTGACTGATTGACTGATTGACTGAATGCTCATATGAGAGAAAACATGTAATATTTAACTTTCTGAGACTGGCTTATGTCACTTAACATGATGGTCTCCAATTCCCTCCATTTTCCTGCAAACGACATGATTTGTCTCTTCTTTATGGCTGAGCAACATGCCATTGTTTGTAGGTCAAATAAACGACATTCCTGTTTTTAATTTTTTCAGGAATCTCCATACTGATTTCCTTAATAGTTATACTAGTCTACATTCCTTACAATAATATAGAGTGGTTCCTTTTCCCCTGCATGCTCACCAACATTCATTGTTTTGTATTCTTGATGATAGCCATTCTGACTGCGATATGGTAGAATTTCATTGTAGTTGCTGAAGAGGTTGAACAGTTTTTGATGTAATTATTGACAATTTACACTTCTACTATTGAGAAATGTCTGTTTAGTTCATTTGTTTATTGGTTGGAGTGTGTGTGTGTTTTGAGCTCTTTATGTGTTCTAGATATTAGTCCTCTATCAGAAAAGTAGGCAGCAAAGATTTTCTCCCATTCTGTAGGTTATCTCTTCAGTTTGTTTATTGTTTTCATTGAAGCTTTTCAATTAATAGTCCCATTTGTTGATTCTTGCTGGTATTTCCTATGCTCTTGGAAGCCTTTGCCCATGCCTGTACCTATGGCTTCAGGTGTTTTCCCCATGTATTTTTTCAGTAGTTTGAAAGTTTCTGGTCTTATGTTTGGTCTTTGATCATTTTGATTTGATTTTAGTATAGGGCGAGAGATAGGGGTCTAGTTTTCCCAGCAGCATTTTTTACAGAGGCTTTCTTTTTCTCCAGCATGTGTTTTTGGCCTCTGTTATGGCTTGTATCTAAGTGTTCTCCCAAAACTTCATGTGCTCATAGGTGGGGCTTTGCAGAGGTGGCTAGATCTAGAAAGTGTGAATGTGGTTTAAGGGTGTAATACTGGAATTAAGGCTGTGTAGTACTGGATTGGTCTACTAATTGGTTTATCATCGTTCTGGGTGTGAGTAATGCAAATAGGGATAGTTTGACTTCCTCCTTTTCTATTTGTATTCCTTTTACTTCTTTCTCTTGTCTAGTTTCCCTGGCTAAAATTTCAAGTACTTTTAGACACCCTTGATTTGTTCCTGATTTTAGAGGAAATGCTTTCAGTTCTTCCTTCATCAGTATAATGTTGGCTATGTTCATCATATATACCTTTTATCTGTTTAAGAAAATACCTTTCTATAACTATTTTCTTCAGGATTTTAATCTTTAAGGGCTGTTGCATTTGGGTAAAGGTATTTTTTCTGCATCTATTGAGAAGATTATGTGGTTTTTATCTTTCATTCTATTTATGTATTGTATTACACTTATGATTTATGGATATTAAACCATCCTTGCTTGCCTGGGATAAAACCAGCTGGTCATGGTGTATGCTTTTCAATGTAGTTTGGAGTTCTGTTTACAAGAATTTTATTGAGGACTTTCGCATCTGTGTTCACCAAGGATATTGATCTGTAGTTCTTTTTTTATTGAGTCCTCATCTGGTTTTGGTATCAGGGTAAGGCTGCCATTGTAGAATGAATTGGAAGTATTCCTTCCCTTTCTATTGCATAAAAAAAGTTTGAGGAACATCGATGTTAATTCTTTAAACATCTGGTAAAAGTCAGCAGTAAATCCATTGGGTCTTGGGCTTTTCTTAGTTGGGAGATTTTTTTATTCCTATTTCAATCTCATTGTTATTGATTTTTTTAGTTTTTTAAAATCTTTGTTCAATTTTGGTGGGTCATATGTGTCTAGAAATTTAACCGTCTCTTCTAGATTTTCTAATTTATTAGAATGTTAAGTTTTCAAAATAGTTTGTAATAAATCCCTGAATTTCAGTGGTATATAATGGTCTGTTACAATTTTGCCTTTTTGTCTCAATTAGGGTCTTCTCTCACCTCCTTTTGGTATGTTTGGCTAAGGTTTTATAAATCTTATTTATCTTTTCAAGGAACCAACTCTGATTTATTGATCATATTGTTGTTTCAGTATCTATGAACTTCCACTACAATATTTATTATTTATTTTTTCTGCTGGATTTGGGTTTGGTTTTTTTCTTGTTTTTCTAGGACCTTTAGATGCATCATTAGGTTATTTGGGAATCACTGTTTTTCTATTGTGGGCATTCATAGCTATAAACTTCCCCTTAGAATTGTTTTCATTGTATTCCACAGATTCTGTTATGTTGTATTGCCATTATCATTTGATTCTGTGAATTTTTAAATTTCTCTTTTGATAGTTTTAATAACTCATTAGTTATTCAAAAGTGTATTACTTAATCTCCATGTATTTGTGTAGCTTCTGTTTGCTGTTGATGTCTAGCTTTATTCCATTGTGTTATGATGGATGCATGAGACTATTTCAGTTTTTTGTATTTAATAAAACCTGCTTTATAGCTTAAAATACAATCTATTTTGGAGAAAGTTCAATAGGCTATTAAAGAATGCATATTCTGCTACTGTTGGATGAACACTCTGTATATGTTTGTTAACTCTGATGCTTAGTCATTGTCATTGTCATTGTTTTGCTCTGGTGTATCTACTTCTGTGAGTAGATATTGAAATCACCCTTTGTAGTTGTATTGGGGTCTGTCTGTCTCTTTGGGTCAAGTAGTGTTTATGTACTGTAACTGGGTGCACTAACATTCAGTGCATATATACTTACAACTTTTATCTTTTCCTGGTGAATTTTTCCATTTACCAATGTGTAGTAGCTTTCTTTGTCACTTATGACTAATTTTAGTTTGAAGTCTTCTTTGTTAGATATAATTATAGCAATACCTGTTGCTTCTGGGCTCCAGCTGCTTGTCTCATTTTGTAGCCTTTCAATTTTACTCCGTGTATCTTCACAGATGAGGTGTGTTTCTTGCAAGCTAATTTGTTCTTTTTTTTTTAAACCGAATCTGCCACTCTGTGTCTTTTAATTAGAGAATTAAGACTATTTGCATTAAGTGTAATTATTGAAGGGTTTGGACTAATACTCTCATTTTGTTGTTTTTCTAGTATTTGATACATTCCTTATTTTCATTCATTTAGCTTACCAGTTTAATAAAATCTTCCTGTGATATTCTCTTCTACCTGTCCTTTCATAGTAATGTTGGTTACAATTGTTAATTGTTCATTTTATTCAACAAGTATTTATTAAGCCACCTCCTACTAGTCTTAGGCCACAGTAGAAAACAAAATATGTAGTACACATCCAAGTGATGAAAGATAAATTATGAATAAATAAATAAGGAGATATGTAATACCTGGGATGATGTTAGGGAGAATAATGGTGAAGTGATAGGTTGGGAAGAAATGGATTTTTTTTTAATATAGGCCCTTCAGGAAAGGCCCATAATAAAATGACATTTGAGTAGAGTCCTGCAGGAAGAGTATGGGTACATTTCACTGTTAATACTTTCTTGGTTTTGTTTTTCTTGATAAATCCCACTCCTATTAATCCACATTCTTAAAATTTGAATTGTTTGATATTGTATCTATTCAATATTCTTCAAAATAAGAGATACATAAAATCCAAATAGTATAGTTATAATCTCATGCCAAGTAATATTAGTAAATTTGTATTACATAGCATCATGTCACTCCAACCACTTTGGTAATTTTTAAAATTTATCATTTTCTTCAGAATATCAGAATCAGTTTACATTATTACTAAATCCTATGAACTTGTGAGAATAAAAGTGGTAATCATTTTGTAGAGGTGGCAGAAAGAAAAGAACCTTCATTTTTACAACTAGATAAACTTTCAGACGTAGTGCATTGAGATTGTTTTAAACTAATACTCTCCTTCCCCTAGATTCTTAAATTGTAATCTACTTGTTTTGATGTCTGTCTTTAATATACAGACAGTTGATGATAAACTGGAGCAAATATAAAACATGGCTTGTGAGAATGTTATATGTTTCATACACTTGGAAATACAGTTTGACAGTTTCTTTAATAGTTAAGCATAACAGGTATGGTGGCACATGGCTGTAATCCCAGAACTCTAGAAAACTGAGAAAGGAGGAGCCAGGAGCCAGGAGCCTAGCCAGGAGCCCAGCCCAGGCAACTTGACAGTTTAGCAAGACTGTTTCTAAATTTAACATTTTAAAAAGGTCAGGGGATGTACCTCAGCAAGAAGGCCCTAGGTTCAATCCCCAGTACCACCACCACCACCAAAAAAAAAAAAAAAAAAAAAAATATATATATATATATATATATATATATGTATCATATGACTCAGTAATATGTTTCCTATTGTAAATTATTTTTTATTGGTAAGGTCAGTCTTGTGTGTGTACAGAGAGAGTAGCACTTTAATCTCTTCCTCCTGCTCCACCAATTGTTGTTTAGCAGTATTTTAAACTAATAAGATCAAAATCTGGGTACTTTTCAAAAAGAGGAAAAAAAACTAGTTGGTAAAAATGATTGTGAATCAGAAATCTGGTCAATTTTATCCCAGAAATTTTCTATTTTCTTTTCAATCCAGTGTATGAAGTTTTCAGTAATAGTAACCAAGTACTTACTGAAAGAAATATATCTAGTGAAAGGGGTCAAAAATGAAGAGCTCTTGTGTTCATTAATCTATGCAAAGTTGTGACTAAAGATAAAAACGTCTTGTCATTTTCTATGTATTTTTTAATTGTAATTTGTTTTCTGTGTTGATGTTTGTAGATTGCTTATGGTAGGTAGCTTTAAGATTAGTATCAAGGCTTTCCTAGAAAATCTCTGTTCCTCAGAGATGTCTTCTAGGTGTAGGTGGCTCCTGGTCTTTGTGTGTGTCCCAAGATCCTACCTTCCCAATTTAATAGGGATGAGAATTTGTTGTCTTTAGAGATTCCATTTGACTCAGCTATTCCTCTTCCTGATATCATCCCAGAAGAATTAAAAGCATCGTGTCACACCAATATATGCACACTCATATTTATAGCAACGGTTTGTAATAGCTAAATCTTAAAAACGTCCCAAATGCCCAGCAACTGATGAATGGATAAAGAAGATTTTTTTTAAACATAATGGAGTACTACTCTGCCATAAAACAGGATAAAGTTGAGAAATTTCTATGTAAATGGATGCACTTTAAGAACATACTCTTAAGTAAAATAAATCAGACACACATGAGTACATATCCCATTCTTTCTCTGGTATGAGAAACCATAAGTGTAAATAAAGATGAAAATGTATAGTAGGTATTGTGAAAAGGAAAGAAAACATTCAAATGAGAAGGAGAACTAGGGAGGGACGAGGGGAAAAAAGAAGGAAGGGAAAAGGAAAAGAAAAAATGTAAATAAAGCTGTTGTAAATAAGGAGGGAAAGAGGAGTTAAAGGGATGGGTAGGAAGGAAGGGGAAAAAAGATATATATATATAGGTACAAATTAATTATGATGAATGTGATCCTTATGTATATCTAAAATGTACCAATAAATCTTCTTGTTTCGATAAAAAATAAATTTTATTCGGTTGATAATGATGAAAAGGTGAAAATGACAAAAAATTTGTGGAAGATGTCAAAATAATGGCATTTTATCATTGTGGATTAATTTTTATGCGTCTTTATTTTTGAATTTTACCAATTATAAAGATTTTTTTAAATCTACTGGAATGAGATCATAATCAAATAAGACTAACAATTACCTGTGGACACAGTCATCAAAATATCCTTCAAAGGTTTTAAATATATATATTGTCAGTATATTTAAATTGTATGGATTTCCAGGTCTTACCCCAGAACAGAACAATCAGTATGAGCTCACCCTCCAACGCCAAGCAAGAGAGATTGACATTTAGTTATCACTGCTCTGTACCATTCATTGTGAAGATAATAGGAGATGATATATAATATTTATTGCAAATGAGATTAGCTTTAACACAATCCAAGTTATTGGTGTTTTCTTCAACAAAGTCTATTGTCAAGGCTTATGAAACTAAGCCATGTGCATCATGGCATCATAGCATCATCCAAATTTGTTGTTTTTTTTTTTACTTTACTAAAATCCATTTCAAAGCTTGGTACCCCACTTTGTTCACAAGATATAATTCCAAATATCTGACAATGCTGACAAATAAAATCCACCCTGTAAAAATTGACTATTTGACTACATTCAGATTATTCGAAAGATTGTGTAGCAGCCTATGAAAACCACTTTGTGGGTAAGTGGAGGGCCGTGAACATCTGAGTGGTAAAGCAATATGTTCATTGTTTGAGTAAATGATGTTTGAGAGAAAACAGTTACTTGTTTTGGTTTGTTTATGTAAAATCAACCACATTATTTTAACTCGTCTCCTCAACTCAGTTATAGCACCTTGAATGCAGAGACCACACCTTTGCTAACTTTATACTGTCAGTGCTGGCAAAGAACCTGCCTTAGAATAGTTATTGCTAATATTTGATGATAATACTTTTCTGCTAACACTGTCTCTGCACTGAACCAACAGGGTTTTTCTCTGCTAGATTTTGTTATTAAAAACCACAGACTTGTTTAGGCAGTCATGTTTGTGATACTGTTTGTAGCTACTAAATGGCAGATTTGACTGATCCATCATACCCTTAATATTGGCCTTCTTATAAAGAGATTTTGAGCCAACAGATATCAAATATTATGTCAGAAATCTTGATCACCCCTCATTTTCTTTTCATTTTTAAAATTACAGATGTGTTTTTATTGTTTTTAGACAAACAATTCTTTTGTTGTTTTTAGCAAAAGTCGAGAGTAATTATTTAGCAGCTTCAACTTCATCATTCACATACATTTGTTTAGGTTTTCGTATTTGGAACTAGGCAGCCTCCCCATAGCATGCAAAACTGCATGGGGAAGTAAAGATTAGAAATGATACAAGTAGGAAATGAGGCTTTTCTCTCCCCAAATTAAAGTTTTCCACCTGTTAGGATATACGGAGGTAGTAAAAGTTCAGCTGTAATTTAAAGAAATTGGTACTTCCCTGAAAATAGGCCTCATTGGCAACCCACTTAGGTTCCCTCCTGTCTCTCAGGAGCTCTCTTTCTCTCTCTCTCAATAAATTCTCTGACTCTTAAAAAAAATAAAGAAATTGGTGCTAGTTTTGAAGTTTTGGAATCAATTATTTTGGAAGAGTAGTATATTTCACAAATAGCACAAATTATTTTTATTTGTTTCAAAAAACAAAAAGCCTTAAATTCAGAAGCTCAACCAAGTATATATTTTAAAAGTGTTTTATTTTTCTAGCGTTATTAATCTAGTCTTTATCCGATCATTTAATTAAACCATAGCTTAATGTACTTAAAGGTCACAAAAATATTTTGTAGACCTTTCTTTCGTATGTTGAAAAGCCTGTAGAGATACTTGAAAGAGAACTTCGGTGCTAACGTCTCTGAATGAGAAAAGTTTTTTTCCTCATTTTTTTATTATAGTCTCTAATGGATATTAGACAAATTATAATTACTTAGCAGTGACATTTATGTATAACTGTAAAGTACCGAAACTTATTAACTTTTGTATGGTTTATTTTACCTTCAAAGAGATATCACAAAACCTATAAATGAAGAATATTACCTTCTTTCTGCCCCAACTGCAAAATAAAAATTTTGTACTTTTCTACATTCTACTAGGTTATATTTAAACATTGTGACTGACTACAGAGCATGGTTTAATTCATGATCATGAAATGACTATCCAGAAGGTTGTAATCTGCTTACTATGGAATATACTATCATAGGTATCGTATTCACATAGAAACCATGCGAATCCCTGCAGTAAGGGAATAGAAACCCTTAAAACTGTTCATCTGAATTTAAATCAACAGAATTAAGATTTTTCAAACAGGATTTTAGAAAGAACAGCTCTGAGCTTTCATAAGTGGCCTACCGAAGCAGAAAACCACCTTGCTATTTGAGGAAGGAGAGTTTGAGCCTTATTGTGGTGAGTTAATTTATGGGCTACTAGGAGCCCATTTCTATTTCCCTCTGACCCAGCCCCAGGGAAAGTTTTGTTTTTTTTAATTTTCTTGATTAGCATAGATTATTCTGTGTTTAACGTATATCTGAGTCGTGTTAAATTAAGGCCTTTTCCTTGATTCTCTCCACTCCATATCCTCATGAAGATAAGAGTAGGTGAACCTGCTCTTTGCATCCATATCTATGATGCTATAGGGAAACAGAGTTTTTCAACTTCTGGTTTTCCATTTAATTATTCCTTTCTTACTTAACCTTAAGAAGCAGTCTGTTCTCCTAAAACAGTCTTTAGATTTTTCAACAGATGGAAGTTTATCTTAGATCAAAACAAAGCTTATTTCAGTATAGTCCTGCCTGAAGGCAGGAGACTGAACTAGAAGACTTATTGTCCCATCTACATCCCTGTGTTTTTCCTCAAATCTTACTGTTTTTCAGTGAGCTAAAATAGATGGAACCTCTAATACCATAAAAGAAGATAGAAAAATACACAGTTTCCTCATCAACTATCATGCCTTGTAAGTCATTTTTACATTTATTATTGAAAAAGTGGGCCTTAGAAGTTTAGTAAACAATGTAATATTTTAAATAAAGTTGTTTCCCAATCCATGAAAAAAAGGCCTAATTTCTCTACTTTATAGTTATGTTATTCCTGCATTATTTTTGCTGTAATTGTATTGCCAAATCAGGTGTGAGATTAGTTGTTGGATGTTACATGTAATCTGCACAGAAATCAAATTATTTAACCTCTAAGCCCACAATACCCCTCCTGCTGGTTTGCTGTTAAATATTCAGTATTTTCTTGTCATGAATACAAATGGAGGACAAATTAGAATCTACAGACAGCTGACCTGAGCTTCAGATTAGAGACTGGAGGGCTTATGCTGTTTTAAATGTTTTAATTATCATAGTCCCAGTAGCCAGTTGAAGGACACATATAAAATCATTTTTAACAAAAGAAAAAGAAAAAGAGAAAGCTCAACCTCCTTCTTTCTCTTAATGTGAATGTTTGAGTATAATTATATTTGCGCTTCCATTGGAACTATGCTAATTTGTTGCATTAGATTAGGTCTATTAGTAGTAATTTATTAAACTGCTAAATATTTTCAGTAATATTTTGAGTTGGCATGTGTTTGCCTTGTCAGAAGGATGATGTATATTCCTCATTTTATTTCAGACAGTAGATTTCTGTGTTTATGTGTGAAGCCCACCTTAGAAAAAACAGATCTGGTAATTCACACAGAGAGTGGTGGAAATACATAGGAATAATGCATTAATTTAGATGTGATAGCATGTATTTGCGTTAGCAAAGAATGGGTTACTCAGGTGAAATAAGCCACAAAGACCATTCTGGGAATTGAAAATGTTTAATGTGTGATCGTTTGGGATTTGTTTTTTAACTATTGATGCTTAATTGACACTTTTACAATTTAGAGCTAAAGTAAAGGTTATTAAGGAATTAGAATGTTACATGAAATTAAAATGTCTGTGGGCATTTATTCAGCTAAGAAATAAACTTAATTTTTGAAAAGACAAAATTTTAAGTTTTTTTATATTAAAGTAACTTTATATTAGTATTTATTCTCAAGAATATATTATTCTGATGCTTATAGTCCCGAATTTGTACTTTTTTGTTTCTTGTATGTGTTGGTGTAATGTTGATTTGATTAGTTATGCCTGACTAGTAGGCAGTGAAACATTTTTTATATACTCTTGGGAAATAAATTTGGCAGAAAATCAGCATGAGTAGATTTAATTATCACTCAGAGACCTTTTCCTTTTCTAGCTTAGTGATCCTGAAACTCCATGTGTCTCACTGAAATCTGTGTGGGCGCTAAGCTTCGCTTCCCAATTTGTTCCTCCACGCAATGATAAGCCAAGCAATTACTGGTTTATTGATTTTTCATCATGGCAAATTTAAAGTTGATTTTTTCCTGAAAAGGCAGGGGTGATTAAGTGTTTCCCCTCGGTTTAGTACAAGAGAGCTGTGTGGCAGAATCTAATATCCTGAGGTCAACCTCTGCAGGCAGATAATACGGTGTCTTGGCCACGTGCTAAAGAGAGAAATCAGGACTACAAATGTGATAGGATATATGTGGAGACAGTTTAATTTGCTCCATTTATATGAACAAGTCATGTGGCACATGCTTGGAAAACATCATTTTGAATGGTCTTAGAAGTGAGGCCCATATGGGCAGAAAGAATGAGTGAGTATAAACAAGAAAGATGTTACCGGTTATTAAGGGAATTCCACTATCTTTTTTAAATGAGAATAAGCAAACCATTGGTATGTAGGATTTTTCAAAACATGGAGTAAAACCTACATACATTGTGAAGATTTGCTAGTCCGTAAAATGTAAAAATAATCTGTCATAGAAGAAAACTATGATTAAACTACATATTCTATTTTTAAATATATATCCATTCTAATCTCTTCTGAGAGTTCTTTAGCAGAGCATACATTTTTGCTTCTTGAAGGTAGAAATTTTACAATCAAATATTCAGTGATTGACTCTAAATGATTTATAAAATAGCTTAAATGGGTTTTTAAAATAATATTTTAAGGAAGTTGTTAATTGAAATAGGAGCAGATAAAGAAATAGACGTAATTCTGGAGAACTTTAAACCTAAGAATGGTGAGTAATCTTGTCAGTAACTTGATTGACTATTTGCCATAATTTTTATATAAAATAGAAGTTTTATCTTTTTCATTTACTTACTCTATTTGCTAGATCATAAAATAGAAAATGAAAATTCTCACTATTGTGGTTTTTCTTAATCTATTATATAAAACCAAATATTTTACCAAAATGTTGAACAGTTTTAACCCACTCCTAAAATTAAAGGCCGTTTTTCAACTATCTTTGCTTCTTATCAAGTCTTTTTCTGTGAATTAAAACCTATGTGTCCAGAAACAGATTTCACTGTCCATTTAGGAATCTGTCTTCCACTTAGTTCATCAATATTAGAACTCTGAAGTTTCATAATTTTTATTTTCTTTCTCACATCTTAGAGTAACTACCTGGCTATACTTGTGAAATTGGTGAGTCTACCACCTCAAAGTTATATTTAAAAGATTGTGAATTACTTCTAGTTATTTGATAAACGTTCATTAGCATATCATTTTCCAATACAGATTGACTTTCTTAAATTGTGATTTTCGTTAACTTAAAGACACTTTCCTCCAACACAATAAAAATTACAGAAAGAGTTTGAACTTCAATTAAAAAGTTTTCTATCTGGGTGGATGTGACATTCACATGCATATAAAATACTCATATAGTATATTACTTAAAAAAATTTAGTAAGGCCATGATCTTAAAGCTTACTTATAAGCATCAAAGAAAAATTAATTTTTGTTTCATCAAAAGTGTTTAGCTGACTGTTTAGTAACCATATTGATGATCCATTCTGTAGATATGTAGCAGTACTGTACCACATCTTCAGCCCTTCCCCAGAAACATTACAGGTATTTTCAGACTCAGAAAATGCAAATGTATAACTCTTTTAAAGGTCCTTCCCTCTACCAGTCTTCAAGTAAGTGTTAGTTGGTCTAATGACTAATTGATAAATCACATTCCTGTGTCCCTCACCTGAATTCCACTGTTGACTGAGCTTCAGTGACCTCTTACAGCTAATGGTTGTTCGAAACGAGAAGTCAGTAATGGAAACTGGATTGTTGCCTTGCTATTTCATTCACATCGTTCTGTCAGCAAAACCCTGTACCTCTTCCAGGCACCATGTTAAATGCTGGAGCTATGAAGATAAATTAGATAAGCTTCTTCCTCTTAAAAAAAGTTTCAGCCTATTAGAGGGATATGTCATGTGCATAAATAAGTATGAAACAAAGTAGAAATAAGCTCCAGTAAAGAAATGCAAGTAGACTGCTTGTGAGAAGGGAGAGATTACTCGAAGCTGAGAGAATTGGGGAATGCCTTGAGGAAATTGTGTACATTTTTCAAATCTGTCAGTATGAACAAGCTCTGGTAAACATATACAGTGAGGAGGGGGTAGCTGGTGAGAGAACATTTTCTGAGTTTATTCCAAGTGCCTTCATCAGTGCTATTACCTCAATAGAGGTTAGCCTCCCATCAACACTCTGAAATATGTATTATCCTCATTTTATAAATAAACTGGACAAGTTAAGTGACTTACTCGAGGTACTACCACTATGAAGTAGTAGAGCTGGAACTTAAAAATTCTTATCCTAACTTTATATTCAAAAAAAATTTTTTTTTGCTATATTGTCACTAGCCCATGTAGCAGTTGAGTCTGGATCCTGACTTCCATGACAACATGCTTTATAAACTATAACAAAGCTTCCTAATTTTGGCACATGTCAGAATCACCCGTGGCTGGTTTTTAGCATATCTAGATCTCAAACACCTTATGTTTTCATAATTTGGGGAGATTCAGCTCAAGAATCTGTATATGTTCTTAAACTTTCTCAAGTGATTCTAGTTTACTGTCAGCACTGTTGCATAGATAAACACTTGGAAACAACTGTCCTAAGTAGTTAAAGTAACCAATTACAAACAAGATGTACCACATATATTCATTCTTACAGTATGAATATATAGTCATGTGTGCATATTTAATCATATTCTTTTTTAACTAGGTACGGGTGACCTAAATATTCAGTTGTTTAATTTTGAATTAATCAGATATTCTGATTTCCAACCAGAATATCTGTAAGTCCCTGAAAATACTAAACCATATTTCTTTAATACTAAGGCATACTTGTTTTCTTAAACATTATTTAATATGTCTGAAATCATGATACATCTTATAATTAATGTCATCTAAAGAGTACTGTCAGCCAGGCAGTAGTTGTGACTCTTGATAACATGATATATTCCTTGGTGAACTTGGCTATTATTCCTGGCCACTTGAAGGATCAACCAGCCCTCGACTGGCTAAAAGAAAACATTTAAAGACCACTTGAGGAAGGACTGTGAGTCTGCTTATAGCCCAAAAAACCTTGACACCTTCAAATAAAATCAAGAAATTACCTACATAAAACTTACTGAATGCATATCAGTAACTTGGAAGAAAAGCCAAGAGATAATAGAAACACACCCTTTTAAACAAAGCTGCCTCCACGAATACTTTTTTTAAAGTTTTATTTTCGATGCAACGTAATAATTGCAGATATTTATGGAGTACAATATGATGTTTCAGCCTGTATATACATTGTGTATTTGGAGCTTGAATGCTTCACAACTACTCCCGATGACAAAAAGAACATTACTGTAAGCAAAGACCTGTACACTGACAACCCTAAGGTGAAATCTCCTTACCAATTTGTCTCTCTTGTCTTTGTCTTTTTAATATATGTGCAAGAGTGAGCAATAATTTAAAAATCTGTTTCAGGTCTGAAAGAACTCTTAACAAATGTAGCAACTTCTACTGTTGAGAGTATGTGCCATGAACAGTTTAATTGACAGCTGCTTCTTTCTTAGTGATATGTAAAATATGTGTATTAGAATCAGTGGTATCTAAGATTTGATGAAATATGATGCTAGTATTTTATCATTATTTTATTGTATAGTTTATCATTTCTGTTGTGATCTGCCATGTTCAGTTCAGGTAAACAATTCTTTGTGCTTATGACTGACAAGGGTAATCTGTTACTTAACCAATTCTAAGCATATTGGAAAATATAGACATTAAAGAGGAGCTTCTTAGGCATTAAAGTATGTCAGGATGATATTAGAAACTTTAAAAACTCTAGCAAAATGTCCTTTACAGAAATAAACTTTCCTGATAATTTTAAAACAAAATTAATTTTCTTTTTGACAGGTGAAAGAGCCCATTCCCACATTAACCTCTACTGTTAAAATAGTAGCTTATTTCTAACTAAGTTAAGCTGGTAGATGAGTCCCTTTGTTTAACACTTCTTAAAGTAAAAGTTAACATCCTGCCTTTATCTAATTGCTATCAAAGACATTACCCTATTTGGCTCTAACATGATTCAATTGCATGAGGTCATACAGCCTAGCAATAACTTAAAGTGCTTCACTTGGTGATAAGAAAATATATTAAAATGCTCTTCAGTTCATTAGTTACTGCCTAAGGTCATACTTGATGGCCAGTCCATTTTCCGAGTTTGTTATGAGAGCACAAAACTGAACTTATATTTTTAAGTCTTTCAATAAAAGAAGCATAAGTTTTTAGAAAGTATGCTTGTATTTTAATCTAAATTCAAAAAAACTAGTAATTTTTTATTCTTAAAAATTAGGAGTTGGAAATAGATTAATGTAATCTTGTCACTGAAGAATACACAAAAGACTTTTTTAGCCCTGAATTTGAAGACAAAATTTAGAACTTTTAGCCAAAAAAATGCTATGTTAATGAGGAGGGCTTGATTTCACTTCATTTTTACTTCGATTTCAAATCCTTCTGTATACTTTCATAAATAACCAAATGAGAGCAGGTCCCTCCAAGTCCACCCTTTGTGTCCCTCACGAGCATGTGTTGCTTCATTAGGCTGGCTCAACCACCTGGTGTGGAATCTCTGGTCTCCAGAGACTCTCTCAACATCTGGCATTGGCTGTGATCTTTGTATATGTAAGCTTAATCTTTCTATTGACATTTCATAAGGAAAAAGAATGTGAGACAAATTAGGGAAATGTATAGAGCAATACAAAATAAAGATACATAGTTCTGATATGCCATAGTATTTTACAGTATATAGGAGAAATAAACCAAGAAACAGGAGGTTGGTAAGTATTTCAAATTAATTTATTTTAAAACTTAGTATGACGTTTATGATATCAAAGATATATTTATGTTCTGTAAAGCATTTTCGTTGGGTTATTAATCTAGAGTCAGGTTCCATTTATCCTTAAAAATAAATTATATATTTTATCCTGCTATTAAATAGTTACCACTTTGTATTAGGTTTAATAGATTAAATTTTTAGATGAATCAATAGAAAATGAGAAGAGGGATAAGTATCTTATTAACCTTCTGAAAGACAATGTAGTCAAGTTTCTAAAGTAGGGAATGTTGAAATAATAGATGAAGAGAGAATTTTTTCTTGTCACAGAAAAACTGAAGACCATTATTACATCTTAAAATATTAATAAAGGGAGTTATTGGGTAACTGACTGAATTAGTTACAAAAAACCAAAAATGCTATTGCTTAATTTTATATGAAAATTCTATTTTTGCTACCTTAAAACTCTTTAAAACTATTTTTAAAGCTAAATTATTTAATATAATTATGTAAATTATGCTATGCATTTAAAATGAACCCAAACTAGCAACCTGTGTAGAAAGTAAAATTAGTGTGTAGTGATGTAAAGTGCCCTTCTTTTGTTTAGGTATTTAGATAGTCATTGCATTTAGTATTACTTAAATTTTTATTAGAAGTAAATTAAGAGTGAGTTGTCAAGATAGGTCAATCATTTGTTTCTATTTAATTGAGATATATATTTGATTTCCTAATATGTAAATTTACTTATAGAAAAATATTGTGATCATATGTAATAGATGTGTAGGTGCATAGAGAGGAATTTTTGCTTGAAGCCCAAGAGATGGAGACTGATTCTGCCCTCAGTCTGCTGACCTGCTGAGTTGTCTTGATTAACGTTCATATTATATATGTACAGCTAAAACTGGGGAGAGTAACACATTGCTATTATGACTTAATGGCACGAAGATTAGCAGCAGCATTGAACACTAATTTAATATAATAGATTCACTAAGTGTACTTTTAGCAGTTGAAGACAAACATCTAATAATTTTTTAGATGAACACAGGCATCATTTGTTATTCTGATACTTAAGAGAGGTCAGTGTACTAAATTATAAAAGGCTTTGGCTTTTCAATTATTATCTTTTGTTGTTCTTTTTTGAAGTTAACTAAAAGTGGTCATTTCATCATGATTTTCTCTGTAATGAGAGGAGAGATACCTCTTTTCCTGTTGTCTACTAGGAAATAGCCCCCAAAAAAGTACCCTTAAAGAAATAAAATAATAGCTATAGGTGTACATGTCACTAAGAACATCTTTGACCATTTAAGATTATTTTTAATTTGGCTGCTGTAAAAATGAGAAATGTTCCTTAACATTAGGATCCTACTAATCAGAAATTATATTACATGCCCTATTTATGGAATGACATAAATTTAAACTTTCACAGCCATATGATTCAGTCCATTCCAAAATCGCTCAGGAGTATGAAGGACCAGGGTTGTTTGTTTGTTTGTTTTTTGCCCAAGTAGGCATTGCTTCTCAGATACCAGATAAAGAATGAGAAGGTTTTCAGTTTAATTGTCCTTGTTAAAATTAACCGTCTTTAAAATTGACAGTCATTAAGGGAGAGCTTTTAACTGAATTTTCCACTTAAATTCAGTTAACCATTCCCATTGTTTGACAAGCATCAGTTAACCATTCCCATTCTTAGACAAGCATCATTATCTTTTACTATCAAATTATATGCTGAAATAATGAAAGTGAAGATAACTCAGTATAATTTTTTATGGTCTTTGAACATACCAACAGTGAAAACTTTCATTCTTTTAGTATGAGTTAGAACATTCTAAGTAGAATGTTCATATGTTGTTTACCAAAGATTTTTGTCTCCTTTGTAGAATATGAAAAAGAGGTGATGTTTTTAAGAAAGTTGTTCAGATCTCAGTAGCATTTTCTACAAGGATTTTTAAAAAAATCTCTAGGTCGTATGTATTTAAGATTTCCCCAAGTGTTAAGAAATAACGTAAGACAATCTTTAAAGCCATAATATATTTTCAATCAAATAATAATTCTTTGCTGTGATTGGACACTTTTAAATATATCTGACTCAAGCTGCTATTAGATTATTTTAACTACAGAATGCCCTCTGGACAGCTGCACATGATGTAGAACAGCGATGGCAAACCTTTTAGAGCTTTCAGTGATAACAAACAGCCTGCTGTAGCACATATGCTGTAGGTTCACCACCACTGATATAGAAAATTTATCTAAATGTATTCCTGCTCCAAAAGTTGCTCCAGAAATAGGTTAGAGGATATAGAGGTTCTCGTATTGTTTTCCTTTTATTTTCCCCCCAGAAAAATGTTACATTTTATTTGTCTTCTCAGTGCCATTTTCTCTTTTTCCTATTAAAATTAAGTAAAGTCAAAAAACATTAGAACTAGCCAGGAGTGGTGATGCACACCTGCAATCCCAGAACTCAGGAGGCTGAGGCAGAAGGATTGCCATGAACTCGAGACCACCCTGGACTATGTAGTAAGTTCAAGGCCAGTCTAGAATACACAGTGAGACCCTGTCTCAAAAACAAAACAAAATGTGGGGGGAGAGGTTGCAGAGAGAGAGAGAGACAAAGTTAGAGACAAAAAAAAGAACTGTAAAGAATCTTAAATATCATATTTAGCTCAACTGTCTATTTGCTGTCTACAACTAAGAACGCATTTTCTTCCATCTCTACCTATTCTACACACACACACACAACCTTTGCCTGAAATGTACAGTAAGGGGGGGGCAGAGGAGATAAGTGTTTCTACAACTATGGTGCAAAGAAACTCTGAATGTCATCTTGCTTGACAAAGTGACTATTTCTGTCAGGGAAAGTAGTTCTAAGAGGACACATAAAAGCCAGACTCAGCAATAGGCACAAAGAGACAGTCTTAGCATTAATTCGCTCTGCTCTGATTCCCACCTGACTCCAGGAATTTTACAATAGTGTACTCTTCATTTAACTTCAGTAGAGGCAGAGAATTTGGGGATTGAAGTAAAACGAGCATTGTTAAATCCCTTTTACCAAAAGCTTCAAGAAGTCCTAATCGGGGTTAGGGATTTAGCTCGGTGATTAGAGTGCTTGCCTAGCAAGCACAAGGCCCTGAGTTCAATCCCCAGCACCAAAACAAAACAAAACAAAGCAAAGTCCTAATCATCACCTGCCAAGTTAAAGCACTAGGTTAATGCTCACAAGTAGGAGAGCAGTTGTTGACTACCTTGTATTGGAGATACCAACAAACTTTCATTCTTCCAACCCAGGAGAAGCCTTCAAATCAGTTTTAGTAAGGTTCTGTATTGATATTTTGAAATTTGGACTTTAACTTTGTTTGGTGGGGGTAATGGGTGAGAAGGGATAGACAAAACAGAGCAAAAATATAGGAAATATTTTTCCCCATATCTCCCTTGTACAGTTGCTTCAAAAAAAACTGTTTTATTAAGGAAATGCTCCATATATAGGCCAAACTATATATACCCCAAGAAGTCAAAATGTTAAGAAAGATTTAAGATTAGAATGAAAGTTATACCTGGGATACATTGTGAAAATAAGGGAAGAGGGGATAATTTAAAACGTTGAACAATTAAATTTTGTTTTGTTTTGAGACAGGGCATCACTGTGTTGTTCAGGCTGGTCACAAACTCCTGAGCTCAAATGATCCCACATTAACCTCCCATCAGTTCACTGGAGTCAGTTGGGAATCAGAGCAGAGCGAATTAATATTGAATGCTAAGACTGCCTCTTTGTGCCTACTGCTGAGTCTAGCTTTT
Source organism: Hystrix cristata (assembly GCA_004026905.1). NCBI lineage: Eukaryota > Metazoa > Chordata > Mammalia > Rodentia > Hystricidae > Hystrix > Hystrix cristata. The sequence continues at coordinate 40,929 of PVJO010009313.1, forward strand.
ATGTGTCCTTCTAGAACTACTCCCAGCTAGCAATTAAATTTTTTGAAATTATGTTTATCATTTTAATATTATAATAATGTCCCTTTTTCTTGAATATTAAATTAGGGAAAACTTGAAATATTTTGTATTCCTAGAGCCAAGGTGGTCCAATTAGAACAAGGAAACCTATTGTGTGTCCAACACTGTATTTTATCTGCCCTTTTCTTTTCTTTTCTTTTCTTTTCGTTTCTTTGTTTTCTTTTCTTTTCTTTTTCTTTTTTCATTTCTTTTTTCTCATCTCTTCTCTTTTTCTCTTTACTTCCCTTCTCTTCCCTTCTTCCTCCTTCCTCCTTCTTTTCCTTTTCTTTCTTTCCTTCCTTCCTTCCTTCTTTCCTTCCTTCCTTCTTTCCTTCCTTCCTTTTTTCCTTCCTTCCTTCCTTTTGCTTACAACAATCTGCTGAGGTAGTTAACATTTTACAGATGAGGAAACTGAGACATGAAAATGAGAATAATTTTCCTATAATCACTAGTATGTGCAAGAACCAAGATCCAGTTTATGTATTTCATGCTGTTGCTGCTGCTTCTTCTCCTTCTTCTCCTTCTTCTTCTTCTTCTTCTCCTTCTCCTTCTGCTTCTGCTTCTGCTTCTGCTTCTGCTTCTCCTGCTGCTGCTGCTTCTTCTTCTTCTTCTTCTTCTTCTTCTCCTCCTCCTCCTCCTCCTCCTCCTTCTCCTTCTCCTTCTCCTTCTCCTATTCCTTCTCTTTCTCCTTCTCCTCCTCCTCCTCCGCCTTCTTCTTCTGCTGCTGCTGCTTCTTCTGCTGCTTCTTTTCTTTTTTGAGTTAGTCTTGAGTTAGAGGAATAGCCCAGATTGGCTTTGAATTCACAATCATCCTGCATCAGCCTCTGAGGTGCTAGGATTAGGTGTGAACCACCATGCCCAGTACCTTGCTTTTTAAATATATCATTTCTCTGCCCATTAAAAACAAAACAAAAAGCTGAGCATAGTGGTGCATGTCTATAATGCCAGCCCTCTGGGAGGCAGAAGTGGGAGAATTGCAAAGTCAAGCCCAACCTGACCAACTTAGCAAAGCCCTGTCTCAAAAGGTTTGAGGATGTAGCTCAGGGTAAAAGCCCTGGGTTCAATTTAAAAAAAAAATGGCTATAAACAAAAATAGTTGACAAAGTTTACAGATACTTAGTGAATACTTATTAAACACATTGCCTTATGAGGTATTAACCAGCACTTTATGATCTTTCTCCTTGAAAAGCTTCTGTCTTTAAATTTTAATTTTGCAGCCACATTTAACAGTATATACAATCTTAATTTATCATGTTATATGTATTTCCTCATAGAAAGCAGTATGTCCACTGTGATTTGTTCTTGCAACATTTGGTTCCTGATTATACACACTGCCTTAGTCACTCAGGAAACTCGGGTTACGGAAATGTGTTTTAATGACAGCTTAAGTTAGGGGTCAACAAACTACTGCCAACCAGCCAAATCCATCCTACCACTTGGTTTTGTAAATAAATTACTATTGGAATAAAAGCCACACTCATTTGTTTACATATTATCTCTGGCTTATTTTGTTCCACAAGAGCAGAATCCAGTAGTTGTGACAGAGACCATATGGCTACAGAGTCTAAAATATTTTCTGACTTGCCTTTTACAGAAAAAGTTTGCCAACCCCTGGTTTCAATATACAATATACGTAATTCTAACACCCAAATATAATTACATATGCATACATATACACATGCATATGTTATATTAATAAATGTATATAAGAAAGAAAAATTATTTGGAAACTATTTGTTCTTTTGTAATGTGTCCCCCTGTATTTCTCTTGCCTAGCTTCTTTAGCCTGCATATTAAATATCAGTGTTACATTTCTGATAGTGCATATCTAGAAGTCCAACTAGAGCTTAAAATTTATTTTATGAATATTCTTCCTCTGAATACAAATTTAACTGTGATCTTACGTATTTGTCACATGTACACATACTTGGAAGATCAGGTTTCTCCATAAATAACTGTGAGAGGCAAACTTTAGTGTACCTCAAAACCAAATCACTAAAGTACTAGTGTACCAAGTTATCACAGGGTAACTGACTTTATGACTCTTAAAGGTTCTGATTCAGTGAGTCTGAAACAAGGACTAATAATTGTAGTATTTCTAACAGTATCCATGTACCTAATGCTGCCATTAATGATCTAAGGATCACACTGAGAACCATTGGAATGGACCTTGAAGATAGTAAAAGGGCAGCAGGAACTCTTACCAGCATTCACTAAGAAAGCCCGAATCTTCTGAAAATTTACAATCCTTTACTGGAGAGGTTCTTGTTGGCACAATGGGTGTTATACTGCTTTATAAAAGGTGCTAAAGACTGCCCTCATAGGGGCTGGCAATTTAGCTCAGTGGTTAGAGTGCTTGCCTTGCAAGCACAAGGCCCTGAGTTCGAAACCCAGCACCAAAAAAAAAAAAGTGCCCTCATACATGGTGGTATAGCACGTGGAATTCACAAGTTTAAACAAGTGCCAACCACATAAAAATCTTTATGTGCTTGCATACAACTGGGATGAGCCTATGTATGTCAAGTGGTGGAGCCCCATGGCACTAAACACCAAATCAACCTAATTAAAGAAGTAATAACAACAAATGAGGGGAATGAGTAGACCTCTATAAGACTGATAGAGAGGAAACTGTAAAGTGGTTGGATACAGTTGTGTAGCAGTTAAGGACTATTAAGAACATCAGACCAAGGATTTAAGCAAAGAGTATTTCAAATGTAAGAAATGAACAAGTAAGAAAATTGGTCAGAGGAGGGTATTTATTAAGCAGGGATGAGAAAGGAGAATACAAAATAGAATATATAATATAAAAAAATTGTAATGGTATGGCCAAAGAGTATAAGGTAATATGCAGTGAAAACATGTTAAGAGTGGATGAAATAGTCCTTCAGTATTTTGTATTTTTAAATTGAGAAACCCAGATTCATATACCAGCCTTTCTCCTTACTGGTTAGGTGAGGTTGGCCATATCACTTAACCTTACTGAACTTCAGTTCTTCAATGAAATGAAGACAGCAGTGCCTATCTCCAGGGATTTTTAAGGACTGACTAGGAAAATCACTTTATAAAGTTTACTCAAGTATTAGCTGATGGCTATAAATACAAAATCTTGGTTGTGAATGAAAATAGAGGGCCCTATTATGAGAGGATGTCATTGTTAAGCTAAAGAAAACCTTTAAAGTTCATTAGAGAAAAAAATGATCCACACTGTCTTCACTGAGTTATTAAGTATATGGTTAGATTCATTTAAATTCTGAGGGTTGGCCTTCAGGTTTTATTAATTTGGACTATTTAGACTTTTGAGGTTTTCATTTGTCAAAATTGTTAGCTCTTGGGTATTACTAACACAAATATTGATACATAGCTTTGACCTGGTAGCTATCAATGGAAAATCAGAAAATCAATAAACCTAATAGCTGTTCATTACACAATTGATGCATTTGCAGGACTGTGTTGAGTACTGTCAGTGAATAATCAATTCAGTCAAAATGTATTACGAGATCACTGCCAGAATCTTTTTATAATATGCTATTCTGTTTATGACTTTACATCGCTTCTGCAGCACTTTTTTATGAGGCAACCCTTTGTCCTGTGGAATTCATATTGCTAATAATTATGGTTCTTCCACCCAACTGGGATCACCTGTCACCCTGGAAGTCTTCCTAGATCTACCCTTTCTTGATATAAGCAAGGCTGTAGCTCTTCACCAGCCTCTACTCTAAGATTAATTTCATCTACTACATTGGCTCAGCAAGCTAACAGATACTGAGTCCCTACTGTGTGTTAAATATTACGAGAATACACATATCTAGTGAGTGAAAAATACATTAATTTATACTGTAAGAAGTATAAAGTAAGTCCCATGCTCAGAGTTCAAAGAAACAACTCTAATCAGTAGAGATTTAAGAAGGTTTCATAGAGGGTGGCTTTTGAGCTGAATTTTATAGAAGTAAAATTCATTTCAGGAAGCCTAAGTGAGAGGCATTCTAGCCTAAGGCAAGAACATAAAAGAAAGTATTGCAAGAAATATTAATTTTTAGTAGTATTTCCAGTCATAAATTTTAGGTTCAAGGGAGGATTTCTGAGGGATGTAAATTCCAAGCTGAGGTTTAAAGAATAGATAAAGCATTATGTAGATAAATGGGAGAGAGGATAGAAGTGTTCTGGATAGAGAATTGCTTTTGGGAAACCTAGAAATAGAATATGGTTTCTCAAATAACCAAAAACGTTAGAAAATTTCATTTGGCTGAAACTAAGTGATTCCTGTAAGGAATGATGCACACACTCCATGGATAGAGGCCTACTTGTGCAGACATTTACAAACTCCACCCTAATAAACAAAGCAAAATCTCAAAGAAATGTGATGCTGCCAAAGATTTGCCCACAGTGCTGGTTTATATAGGTGATATTATGAATGTCTGTTGTTCTAAAACAAACAGCATGAAGTACTAGCATCTTGAAAGTCCACAAAAAAGAAACATGTTTGATGAAAGGAAATGGCTTTGTAACAATTCTTGTTTAATAGTGGGATTAAGAGTGTTCTCAACTGATTAAAGAATGTGGGAAATTTCCAGAAAACTTAAATTTTCTCTCTCTCTCCATCTCCCCCTCCTCCCGCTCCCTCTCTGTCTCCCTCTCTACCCATAATCAGTTAGTGATGGACTTACCTCATTCTTCATTGACAGAATAGAATCCATCAGACAAGAACATCCTCATCTTCACCACCTGCACTTTTATTAGTGAACTGAAATTTGCTCCAATTTTCTTTATTCTCACTCTTGCCATTTTCACCGATGGCGTTCCCAGACCTGAGTTGCTTTATCAAGTACTTTCTGGTTTGTTGGTTTCCTGTTACTCCAGCATCATTGTTCTTCACCTGTCCTCTTCATCTTTCAGTAACAAGAAATAGTTATGCTTTAGGACAGTGATAGCAAACCTTTTAGAACTTTCAATGATACAAACAGCCGACTGTGGCACATGTGCTGTAGGCTCACCACCATTGCTCTAGGATCTCCCATCTTCAGACTCCTTTAAATTCAGTCACCATCCATTTCTCTGATAACCTTCACAATCAGATTCTTTCTGTATACATGCTTTCTTCTACTTTACCTCTTACCCATTTTTTATATATAAAGCTTTATTGAGATATAAGTCACATAGTCATTCATTCAGACTATGTAATTTAGTGATTTAGTGATATAATAAAGGTTTGGTGCAACCATCACCACAATGAATTTTAGAACGTTTTCATAAGAAAACCTGTATGCAATAGCAATCTCTTCTCATCCTGTTCTCATCCTTTTCCCCAATCATAGGTGACTAAGAGGGGTTTTTGTTTTGTTTTGTTCTGTTTTGCCACTAGAGATTTGCCTGTTCTGGACATTCCATATAGATGACGAGTTGCATAGCGTATTCATTTTTCTTCTACATAAATATTTTGGTTATTTTTAACATTTGCTCTGTGATATAAATTTGACAATGAATTTTCCAAGTTTCACTAAATAGGTAAGTAGACTGACCATCTGAACTGGAAGGATTTTTTTTATTAAAAGTACATTGACTCCATAGATTGATTTAGTAAAATATTGTATTTTAATGATGAGTAGTGTTATCCTGAGCATGGTATAGCTCTGAATGTTTTTAAAGGTCTTCTTTAGAGTCTGTTAATAAACTTTCACAGTTGTCTCCCAAAAGGACTGGCACATCATTTGCTGTATTTATTTCTACGTTATTATGCTATCATATGGTTATCTTTTTTTTTAAGTATATTTTCTATTCATAGCTTACATCTAAAAACGCAGTAAATTTTTAAATATTGATTTTATACCTAACAAATCATTTGTCAATATTCTTTTCTTTTTGTTTCTTCCATCCCAATTGTTGCATCTTTTGTTTCTTTCTTATCTTACTGGAACTACCAGTACCTAATATAACTGGTGATCGTAAAGGTATTGTTTGTAAATATTTCACCATTAAATATTGTATTTGGTTTATTTTTTTTCCTTTAGTTTGGGTTAGGATTTTGTGGTTTTGGTAGAGGACCACCCCCTTATTTTTTAAGATCAGAAATGGTTCCTTTCTCTTCCTCTGTATTTTTGTTCTCAAATAAATTTTCAATTTTATCTGACTTAGTTTTTTTAGTTTAGATTTTCTATTTTAATCAAAAAATATAATGAATTACATTAATATATCTTCCGTATTGAACTAAATTTGTAGTCCTAGAATAGATACAACATGGTTATGATGTAGTATTTTTCACACTCCTTGATTTCATTTGTTTATAAATCATGTGGTGCATATATGTATGTGTACAAATACATGTATCTGTGTATACATACATTTGCTCTTACCAACTTTTTGCATCTGCATTCATGATTTGCTTCTGTAAGTTTTCTTTTTTGTGTGTGCTATTCTTAACTGGATTTATTTATTTAGGTGTTGGGGATCAAACTCAGGGCCTTGTAATGCAAGCACTCTAACCATTGAGCCAAATCCCCAGCTCTTAACTGAATTTAGAAGCAAGATATACTAGCTTAGTAAAATGAGTTAAGAAATCAATTTGTGTAACACCAAAATTTTCTTTTCCTTAAAAATCCAATAGAACTTTACTGTAAAATCTTCTGAATCTGCTGTTTATGAAGGTGTTCTTTTTCACATGACTCAATTTCGTTATGAGTTAGAGGACTACTAGAACTTGTTAGTTCATTTTGGACTTAGTAGATTCTTTATTTTCTGTGATCTCAGCAATATAATGATTTTGTAAAATATTTTATCCAGCATTATTTGTTCTTTTCAATAGAAGTATCATTTAGAGACGGTTGCCCTCCATAATCCAGGAAACTTATCTTTATTTAGCACCAGCTGTCTCCGGTGTGATCTCCCTCATTACCCCACTAAAACTACTTTCATCAAAATCACCAGTACTTTCTAGTTTGCTAAATCTAGTGAAATTTTCCTTACCATATTTTGCCTTTCAGCAGCATTCCACCCAAATGACCAGTTGTTTATGATTTTCCTACCTATCTCTTTTTCCTTCACGTAATATCTAAATGTTTTTGTTCACCAGAACTCAGTCCTCTTTTCTATTTTTATATTTCTCATCTTATTTATCATTTTTCATGCCTTATATATGCTTGTTGCTTCCAGATTTATATCTTTAACCAGACTCTTCTGAACTTTAGACTTAAAGCCATTTTTTTAACATGTAGGCGTCTCAAAGCCATCATCTTCAAAACCAAAGTTTTTATTCTGCCCTAAGTCTTCCTCATCTTAATGAGTGAGCCATTATATATCTAGTTGCTTGATCCAAAAACTTTAAGTCGGTCTTGATAGTTCCCTTACTTTCCACAAAATTTTTGTTGATTCAGTGTCCAAAATATGCCTCCATCTTCTCTGCTACTCCTGGTATGGGTATTCATTATATTTTATCTGGACCCCAGTTATAGCCTCACAACTAACTACTTTATCTACTCTTTCTTGATGTGTTAGCATGACCAGTAGCTACTATAGACTGAGTACTCTTGAAGGTTCTACCTAAGGAGCTGGCACTTAAAGTAAACCTGATACAAGCAGGCACTTACCATCCAAAGGGGATTCTAGATGGAAGGAACAGCTTCTATGTAGAGCCTAAGTTAAAAATAAGCTTAGAATGCTTAACAACTATAAAATAGGCCAAGGAAAGGGTTTAGAAATTTAGTTAATGTTTAGCAGGAACCAGATTGTATAGGGCTTTGTAAGTTACAGTATAGAGTTTGAATTTTATTCTAAATGTGATAGGAAGCCAATGAAAAGTGAGTTTGAAATTTTGTTTTCAGAGATAAAAATGGAGACAGTGGCATATGAGTCTAGAAATTGGAAAAGACATCACAACCAAAGCTAAAGATTTGAAAGTCATCAGCCTATAGATAATATTTATAACTATAAGTCACCTGAAGAGAGAATATAGGTAAGGAAGAGAAAAGAGCCTAGGATTGAGCCTTGGAATACCCTAGCTTTTCAAGAAGCAATGTATTGAAAGTCAGGGATTATAACCAGTGATGAGAAAGAAAACCAGATGTGTATGAAGCCATAGAAGCCAAGTGGAAAAAAGTATCACAAGAATGAGGAAGTGATCCCTTTTATCAAATGATGGGTTGGAGAAGAAATGGAAATAGAATCCTTCTTTTAAAAAGTCATCATTGAGTTGTTTCAAGGAAGTGGTAGTTTTTAAGCATTCTCTAGAAATTTGTCATAAGAGATAAGCAAATGCCTTCCTTCTTTGCAAAACTTAGAGAAAGAAAGAGAATCCACAAAAATTTCCTTCTCCAATAAAGGCTTTGGCCTCAGTAGCATCTGTTCAGGTCCTCATTAAGTACTAGAATCCTTGTGGAAGTTTAGTATGATAAAACACTATTCTTTTTAGACTTGCAAATATATTGTTTAGATCCCTAATTTATACTGGTTTGGCGGACTTCTATTTTGTGGTGAAATTTCAGCATGGTTTATAACCAACATGGTTAGACCAGATCAGATCTTTTAGAGCTTACTACTTTTGTAGGGTTTCTAGCTAGACAGACCCAAAGCAATAAACATATTCTCCTAGCATTGAGCACATGGAGGAACAAGTAAACTGGTCTTGTTTAGTAGAGCCCTCCCCTCTGTAGTCAACAGTGTTGAACAGACTTTTTACAGACAGTAATTATTGTTTAAAGTCGTTACTGGCTTTATAAATGTTTACTATATAACAATGGTGGCGAACCTTTGACACGTGTGCTACAGCATGCTGTTTGTATCACTAAAAGTTCTAAAAAGTCTACCATCACTGCTATATAAGATCTTGAGAAAGAAACAACAGAGAGATACTGAAACTTACCTCCTAAATCCATTTTCTGAGTACGTGGTCAAATAACTTTCTGGTACATTGGACCATAATTGCTTCCAGGGACTTGTTTTAATGTCTGACTAATCACTGTCTCATTGATTCTAGATTATTGACCTCTTCTGTCCATCTGGCTGCTAGATCAAGCCCTGAGTCAGCCTGTAAAATCTCTTCTTGAAATGTTTAAAATTAACTCTGGATTTGTAGTGGTTTCATTTTCAAAGTTTTATTTTTCGTGCCAACACTCTGACATAATAATTTGGGGACATTAAATGCGTTTAAGTAGGCCTGGAATTTTATTATGCATGCATATGATGTATGTGTGCGTGTATAGTTATATTTAAAATCAGTGTTAGTGTTCATCAATTGGGATTTTATTCCTATAGCTTTACACTTTTGCTTAAAGTGGCATACTTATCCAACATAAGTAGTATTCCAGTTATACAGTTACAGATTCTTCAAACTCATAAATATACCTAAGAGGTTTATAAATTTCAACACTTGTATGAACTCACAGATTTTCTCCTCAGATTTTGAGATACTACAGAATGATTGCCACTAACATGCCATCTTACTGTTGCCAAAGATCACATATCTTTAGAACACCAGTTACATATTGGTGACTCATGTGAATTCCTAAGAATCAAAACATGTGAAGTATTAATAGATTGCTTGAAAATTGTGTTCTTATGTTTAGAGACCATGCCCTAGGGCTACAGTCTTACTGTATTCCCATTCTGATCACTAGAATATCTACATGTGAAGCTCCATGTTGGAAAAATTCTGTTCCCCATCTCACCACTTTCCTTCCTTGTACTCCCCTTTATTCACATCTTCAGAATCCCTTATTCTGTCTAATTCCCAGGTTTTAACAACTACATAGTCCTCTCTTTCCATCCGTTCCTCATCTCCTGGGTTTTTCCTTCCTCTAAACCTATCAGTCCTTCAAGGCCCTGTACTACTCTATGTAATAATAAACTCATCTGATACAGGGCTGTCCAGAAGTCATATTTGTTCTTTAGTACAAACCATATTTTAACTTAAAAGAAAGGATAGAAATTTAATGACAAAATTCACCAAAGATAATATGATTGATTATTAAATTAGAACTTGCAACACTTATTTTTATAGTAATTGCAACTGTAAAGAGAGCCAGACTTGCCTATTATTTTGCAATTTCATGAATTATTGTTTGTCATAAAAAACACTATTAGCAGAAACAAATTGATGAATAATATCAATATTAGTGGCTAAGGAATGGGCTAAAATATGTATCTCATTTTCCATTTGTTAATTCCTTTTACGTCTCCATTTATACTCTGCATCTTATCATATCTGAATGGCTCTACTATGTATGTCTCAGTTTAGTGAATGTAAATATGGGATATGGTTTGATTTACTCTTAATGTTTTAGAAATAGGTTAAAATGTGGATACTTTTCTCCATTTTTGTGCAAAAGGCAGAGTCATTGTTGCTGTGGAATTTCAGTTGAAAGGTTACTATCCTTTTTTCTTACAGTAGAATTTTTTAAATGAAATCATCAGATTGTCTTACCAGAATATTTTAATTGAAAAAATTGTACAAGTATACATATAATTCATAGTTCTGATTTACTGTCATAATATTCATAACATCTTCAAGGAGATTTCAGGCTTATCTAAAACTAGCAGCAGTACATTAAACCAAGTAACTACCACATGTATTCCTTAATTCAGCCTGATGAACTGTATTTCAGCATATAGAAATACTGTGTCCCCCTTTCCTTTAATATACAAGATAATGTGATGCTTAGAGTTTTCTTAATTAAAATCTAAAAATTCCATTTGCATTTCTTTGAAGGAAAAAGCTGAAATAAGAACAAAGTATTGGAAAATGAGCAAATAGAGAGGAGATTATAATTACTGATTTCAGAGTACAGTTTAAGCTGCAAAGGTGTGTTGTTTCTTAAATTATAGTTTGAGGAGTAGATACTACTATTCATCCGTTTGATTTGGGATCTCCAAGCCCCAGTTGTGTTCCCAGGACAGTTAGAATTTCTCCAAGTGGTTCAGACTCCTAAATATGCATTCACATTATTCCTAGAGAATGGTAAAGGTAGAGGGGAGGGGAGATAGTACAAGGTTGGAAAGTGAGCACCCGAAGACCCTTAGATAGTAGTAATAAGTTCTAGTGTTCTATGGCATACTGGGAGAACTATAGTTCATAATTATCTAGTACATATTTTATGAATAATTCAAAGGCACCAGAGTCTCCAAACACAAAGCAGTGATAAAGAGATAGAAACATTAACCATTTTGATTTGATCAGCATATATTGTATACATGTATTGAAATATAACACTGTATTCTATAAATATGTACAATTATGATATATTAATCAGTTTTTTAAAAGTATTTATGAAGATGGAAATGTTAACTACCCTGACTTGATTATTATACTATATGAACATGTATCAAATTTTCACTCTGTTCTCCATAAAAATGTAAAAGTAAAATATTATACACACACATACTCACCCTCGGTTCTTTAAAGCCAGCTGAAACTTGCTTTCTCTACTGGCTAATCTTACTTATTATCCCTTTTGACTTTTCTGTTATCAGCAATACCTAATTCTCCAGACTATATTCATTGATTAACCCCCCCATAAAAAAGAATTTAGCATCAATAATTTTTCTAGACCTTTAGATCATTACCTTGTTATGTGGCAAGTCCTTTATAAACTAATGTGAATGTGACTCACTTGTTGATTCTAAAATCAAAAGAAACGAAAATTTGCAATGGAAGTATGTATTTGTGATAGGTAACATTTTTACAACTTAATCAGTTCCTAAAGAACTATTTTTATATAAAAAGTGGATTTGAGTAATAGACATTGGTTTTATTATTTTCTTACTTTATTTAAATGTACCAAAAGAATCACATTTGGAGAGTCTCTAATTCTGTTAATCATTTGTACTGCAACTTATTCCTAAAATTGAATTTCATTCTATGTGGTTTATATCCTAATACTGAAATTCAAACTAAAGTATTAGAAGCAAAGTTTCTACTAATAAGCAATTTTATATGAAGTGAAAATAACCTTAAATGCTTACTGAGCAACTTAAAGTCTTGGTTTAAAGACTTACTATATAAAACTACAGTAACCAAGACTTTAGATTACTGTAAGGATAAACATAGATAAATGAAATAGTCTAGAGATGCCAGAAATTGAACTTGGCATGTATGGCCAATTAATTTTCAACACAACTTCCAGTACAATTCAATAGGGAAAGGAAAGTCTTTTCAACAATGGTGCTGAAAAAACTGTATATCCTTATGGGGGAAAATAAACATTGACTCTTACCTAACATATGTAAGAATTAACTTGAAATGTCTTATAATATAAAAGGCTAAAACTATAAAAATTTTGGAAAATAACACAGGAGAAAATCCTTGCAGCCTTCAGTTAGAAAAAATTTCTTGGCTATGACACAAATGATTTTTTAAAATGATAAATTAGACTTTATTAAATGAAAAACAGTGCTCTTTGAAAAATAACCTTAAGTAAAAAAAAAATGTCAGATGGGAAAAATATTGGCAATGCATATTGACAAAGGATGTATACTCAATATATATAAAGAACTCTTATAACTCAATAATAGGAAGAGAATCCAATTTTAAAAATGAACAAGACTTGAACACTGCTTTCAGAGAAAAATGAATGGCCAATAATTGCATGAAAAAATTGGTCAATATCATTAGACATCAGGGAAATGCACATTAAAACAGCAATGAACATACTACAGTATACCAATTAGAACACTGCAATTTAAAAACTGATAATACCAAATGTTGAAGATGTGGAATAACCATTACGGTACTGTTATACACTGTGGAGGGAATATAAAATGAAACAGTGTGACAGTTTCCTATAAAATTAAAGGCACACCTATCATGCAATCCAGACCACCCAAGAGAAAGTTAAACTCATGTCTATACAAAGATTTGTACATGTATATTATAGTAACTTTGTTGTCAAAAGCCAAAAACTGAAAACAACCCAAATGTTCATATCAGTGAATGTTTTTTTAAGTATGTATTCATATAAAGAATTCTGTATCTAAAAAACATTTTGCTGAGCGAAAGATGTCAGATATGAAAGAATATGCCATTTATATGAAACATGTAGGAAATTCAAGCTAATGGCAGAAAGCAGATCTGTAATTGTCTGAGGTAAGGGGAGAGGTAGTGATTGACTGCAGAAAGGCACAAGGAAATTTTTAGTGGTGATGGAAATATTCTATATCATGATTGTAGTTGCACTTAACTCTGGTTTAACATTTGTCAGAGTGAGTGCAGTTATTTTAGATAACTTATGCCTCAATAAATATAATTTGAAGTATTTATTGGCTTCTTTAAATCTTATGATTGTATATGCTGTACTACATTATTAAGCAAAATATTCTGCTCTTGAGAAAGAGAAACTAATACTGTCTCCCCTCATTATCATCCTCCTTATCCCATCTCTGTTTAAAGGATCAAAATTCCTAGGTATATAAAATAAACACACATAATCATAACTGTTCATCACGTAAAATTTCAAAGGCTACCAAACTACCTACTGCAATAGAAAGCATATAGAATTTAAGTACAAAGACTTGGTTTTGTATCCCAACAGTGGCACTTACGGTATGTTTTAAGCTTATTCCAAAAATTACAACTTTTCAGGTTCAAATGAAATAACAAATACAAAGGCATTTTGTAAACACAACAAATCTCTGTACCTGCCAACTGTATAGTCAGCTCCCAGGTACTTGGAAATAAAGGTTCAAATTAGAATTAATTCCATTTTCCCCACGCACTCTTGGAGGTCAAAAACTATTTTTTGGTTTTTGGTTTTTTTCAAACAGAAATATCTAGCACTTAGCTAGCCCTCAAACATGTCAGCTGAATTAACTTTGTTTTCAGGCTCTGAACCCCAGTCTCTTAGTTACTTTCTCCTTGTTGGGCTGTAATGCCCCCTGCCCACAACTGGAAGGAGGAGAGGTTTATTTTGGCTCATGGCGGGCTGGATCCAAGGCACAAAGGGAATGGGGAAGCTTCTGGTGAAGAAAGCTGCTGATATCATGGCAGCCAGGAGCAGAAAGTGAAGGGAGGAGCTGAGGAGGGTGATACACCCTTCACACCCCAACTAGCCCACCTCTTCCAACCAGGCCCAACCTCCTAAAAGCAAGTCAGCTACAGCCTCCGTAACACAATCACCTTCCAAACACATGAGGCTTTCGGGGCCATTTTAGATCCAAACCATAATACCTAGTATCTTTAACAGCACATTTAGAGAAATTAAGGTGCATGGACCTATGGACTGTTTCCTCTAGGTTTTTTCAGCCCAAACACAACATGTTTATAAGAAGAGGCATTAGAATTATAACTTCATACTGACTACTTAAATACTCAGATACAAATGTGTTAGATACCTGTTTGTGTCATTAAAGGAACATATCACAAAAGGCATGAGCTTGGGTTGTCTGCTTTTCCTGGCGTAATAAGTTCCTTGGTTGAAGAAATCAAGTCCTTGTAAAATTCAGCCTCACTGCTTCTTATTCCATGTATAAGACTTCTTACTAAAGATGAAAACTAATAAAGAATTAAACATGAGAGGAAATTCAAGATGAAGTCAAGCCACCCATCTTCTCTATATCTTGTTAATGGTCTAAAACATGTTTGTTTGTTTGTTTGTTTGTTCATTTATGAGTATTCTGCCCGGTACCTACCCCAGTCCAGTGGTATTAGGGGTAGGCTGCAACTGTGCAGCTCAGCACTGGGCTGGACACAAAAACCAGCATTGCCAACATTTTCCCATTAAACCTTATTTCATTAATCTTAATGCTATGTATGTACCCTTTCCCTAGCTAGTGTGCAGCCACAATATAACAAGTTGCAAACAAAGGCAAAGGCATTACTGGGATGATGCAAGAAGAGAGTTGGAGTGTAGTTTTAATCTTCTTTGCACCTAAAAGCATAACCAGTGCTTTGGGGAAATACATGGAAAGACTATCTTACCGTAACCTTTTCTAAGTGGCTGTGTTACCCCTGGGTTCAATATTTCTGAAAAAAAAAATCTGTCTTTTCATTTTATTACCATTCTCTAGTAACTTGGTATTTCCACTATGCAAAATATGAGACTCTGAAGTTATATGCTCTTATAAACATACTTTTGGATAAACGATTTTCAGTCTTCCATTATTTTCCATTTCTGTCTCATTGATTTTCAAGTTTCAGTTCAGTTTTTTTAATAAGAATTTAAATTTAAGACCTTAATTCTAGGTGAAGACCTAAGAGATTTGAAATTTGTTATTCTATGTTAGTAGTTCTATCCTTGAAAATGTTTATAATAATCAGTCATTATTATAAACTATAATTCACTATTTCTCTAATTTGTTATAGAAAATATAACTTGAGTACAATAATGCATTACATTTTTATCATGAAAAATCAGAAAGATGGCCTTGTATTTGAACCTAAATGTCAATATGAATTTGTGAGACCTTATTTTTATATTAATACCTACATTTTATAATGTATGTTGTATGTATTTATATGTTTATTATGGATATATTTGACTGTATTTATATATTCACAGAGATTTATATAGAGACATTAAAAAACAAGCATAGTCAGTCATGAATGTTCGTTATATATAAAGGTTATTGAGGATACAAAGATTTAAAAGATAGAAGAACCTAGTAATTGCCTTTAAGATCAGAACACAAAGCATTAGTTTGGATTTTACAAGGCCAGCCAGCAACAAAAGAGCAGTAATTTATGAGCTCAGCGTAAAAGAATAGCATAATTGCATTAAAAATTAATGCTAATGAACACTAAAATGGGGAAGGTGGTTATGATGAAAGTTTGTATTCATCTTTCCTGGTTTGAATGATGGCTAGTGGCTTGATTAATGGCTTAATTTCTATCAATTAGCGGGGAAAAATCTCCTGCGAGACAAGGGTAAATTGAGCATTGAATTACATATCTTGCTTTTGTGTGCTAAGAAAAAAGAGCTGCGTATCTGTGATATTAGCCACAGTGACAAATGTGGTGTGCCCTGCGATGTCTGCATTAGCTCTCCTGACAGGCGAGTTGTGTGTGGTTATGGGGTGTTTGGAGATGGCTGGCAGACAGCATTTGCTGTGAGTTCCTTAGAAACACAACTCTTCCTTCTATAGAATTTTAATTAGAGTCAATAAGAATTTTAGAATTAAAATGGACCGTAAACAGCAGCTGTAGATTCCGTATTCTGACCTGTTAATCTTTTATACCTCACATTATATTCCTTTCTTGTACCCTGTTAAAATAAGAAAACTTGAAATAGCTTTAGTTTTATTGGAATTATTATTTCTTAGCACTCTTTTTGACTACACAGACTTAGTACATTTGGAACAAGCATAAAGCAATAGTATATATAGTTGGACTGCATAGTGGTAGTTGGCTTAGACAAATTCACAGAAGTCATTTTATTTTTTGTAACAATTGCCATATAGTAAATAATGAACAACTCTAAAGTGATAATTTCCTACTTTGGTTGTTTATAGGTTTAAGAGAGAAATGCTACATTTTCCAGAAACTTTTTTTCATTCATTTAAAAACTTCTCAGAATATGACATATATAATTCTTTAAACATTTTCTCCAGATTTGAAAGATTCTGAAAATATATGTCTATAATCTAGCTCAAGATAATGCTGGAAGATCACGATAATATATAGGGCATCTCCTCTACATGTAAAGCTATACTGTATTTTACTGAATGAATAACTATTAAAATGCAGAATAAGAACAATACCAAGAATATTATTTCTAGTACATAGATATGGTGGGGAAAATAATTTGTTGCTCTGTAGGAGTAAGCACAGAATTCATTTCACTGAGGAGTAATTATTAGATCACAGTTTGGGGATTTGGTTCCATTTCTGCCCCACCGTATGACCTTGGCAAAATTACTCATCAACCTCAGTTTCTCATCTTTACGGTGAGAATGATAGGTTTATCTCATGTAGTTTTGATAGTTAAGTGAGGTAATTCATGTGAAGTAGCTAGCACAGAGTGCCTTAAATATAAGTTTCCATTGCTGCTGCTTTTACTGCTTCTGCTACTAGAACAGCTCATCTGACTTTTTTAACAACTATTTAAGTGAAAACTTAGTTTCTCTGACTTTCTCCATTAATAAAGCATTACAAATACTGACCAATTTTTTTAACAAAAGACAGTTTTTTTGGGGAAAAAGGTGAAAGAGAAACACAGCTACCATGAGGCAGGAGGGAGTTTCAGAGCTGAAAGCCCAACATGTTTGCTTTTAAAACATGGTTTATCCCTATTTCAAGTAGTTTGTATTATGAGACAGCCATTAGGAAGTAGCAGAGCATACTACTTACCAAATCACTGCAACCTGGATCAGCAAAACTCTGCTTCCCCGCTCAGCCCAGTAAGCATCCAGTAAGGCAGGATGGACTCCAGTGTCTAAGTGGGGGATAAGATTGGGGTGGGTCTTTTGGACCTACTCAGGGATGTGCAAGGGCCTGTCCTCCACTGCTTCCATTCCATCTTCTCTTCTGATCATGCCTGCCACATCCCAGGTGTACAAGATATGTGAGTCAAAGCCAGTTACTACCTGGCCAAACCCAGAAAAGGTTGCCAACTTTAACCATGCTGTTAGAAAGATACGTATTCTAACTTTTTAGCCAACTTCCATGTCATTAGTACTATTACTGAATTAGCACTTTAGTACTGTTACTTAATAGCTATAGTTTAGTAAGCTTTTAATGATTCCCTAGCTCTGCACTGAGCACAAGTATTATCTCCCAGATTTTCATGGTGGTTACTTCATATCATCCTTGTCTCTGACGAAATGTCACCGTTTCTGGGAGCTCTTCCCTGATTACCCCATCAGAAACAGCTTCCCTTCCTCCTATCTAGCTTTCTGTACCCTGTTCTTTTTTCCTGGTGTAACATTGTTTTGTTTGTTCATTGTTTGTCTCCCTCATTAAAACATAAACTCCATGAAGAAAGAAACTCTTATTTAATTCCTAAATCGCTGGTGTGTGTAATAATGCCTGGTATATTGAATGTGGTCAAATATTTGAAAGGGGAAAGAGGGAGTATGAGGGAGGGAATCTCTCAACTATCCTATGATGTTTGGGCCATTATTATCCCCATGCCACAGACAAGACTAAGAGCAGCAGAGCTTGAACTGTTTGCTCAAGCCCACAACAGCGACTGAGTAGCAGAGACAGGACTTAACCCAGACATACTGAACCCAGAGCCCTTAAAACTAATTACTTGAATACATTTAATTCTTTAAGGTAGAAAAACTTATAATTTGACATTTTCCCTGTGCTGTTTTATTTTTTAATGGTTACTTTAATGTCCTTTAATTTTCAGTTATTTGATAAATGTGTATTGACTACAAACTAAATAATAGAGCACCCTCCACTAAGTTTCCCTTCTAGCTGAGAAAATAAAGCTTTCATTCACAAAGAGGTTAGTATCAGTGTAAGATAGCATATGCAAAGAGCCAAATTGTGAAAGAGGCCTTTTTCTTGGAGGTGGCAAGGAACAGCATCACCAAAAAGAAGACATTAGATAAGGCCTTAAATGACAGGAAGGATTAAAAAAAGGTGAAAAGTGAGAGAACTAAATGAGGCATTCAGGGTGGATTCTGTGCTGAATAAAGCCTAATCTGATGTTCAAATCGCTTGCATTTATTTAAATGTTTAACCATGGCACAGTAGCATTAAAGTTATTTCTATTTCTTAATCTGATAGAGGAAACAGTTTAATGTAAGGGGAGTTTGTCTTGGACCGTGTGGTGGGGTGTTACAGGAGACTCTTCAGGACCCTGGGGGACCTTCACGATGCGGTATCATAGCATAGACTTCCAGAAGACTGACAAGCCAGAGTCCACCTAAGAAGGTTTCTAACCTTTTAAGTTTTTGTTGATGTCAGTTCTGGAAATTTATTCCTAGGGACACTGGTCTTATGAACAGCCTTAAAATGTTGGGGTTCGATGAATTTCTAATCATATACTCTTAAAAAGAAACATTAAAAATGTTCTGTTTTAAAAGGTAAGGCATCGTCTATGTTTTGTTAAAATTTGTGTTCATAAGAAATCATTTTAATAACTTTAAAATTCCACGTAAGCTTTATGAAACATTTTGTGTGCTTACAAATTTTATTGATTAGCCAGCTTTCCCATGTAAGTTTTCTCTTGTTTGCCTTTGTGCATTCTTGTAAAGCACTTGAAAATTCTTTACATTTCAAAGGATTTTTTTTTAAGTATCTATCTTGTACCATAAAAAGGAATTTCATGGATATTTTCCATTCTTGACTAAGATTCGAGTCAGTTTAACCTGATAATAAGATAGTCTTTTGCATTATTCATGTGTTTGTACCAATATGCTCAGTATATACATTTTTTTTCCTTGGAAGCATATCATAAGTAACTGAACAGCTGGGCCAAGTAACCCGAATTCTTTGTAACGTAAGATGCATTTAACTTTGGGGAAATTCATAAAATATTAATATTCAAAGAGAATCAGTTGAAGATGAGCTCGTCGTATGTGTTTAAGGTATTATCCTTCGTGAAACAAGCTGCCATTATTCTGATTAGAGCCAAAGCAATAGCGCCATCTGCCGTTGCCGGCTTAGCATTGCTGTTAGAGGATCTTGGTGTATGTTTGCTATCTATAAATAAGTGCAGACTAAAATTTTTGTCTTTTAAATGAAAAGTTTACATTGGATCTTGTCATCTTTATTTAGTAATTTTAATTTTGTATGTCAATTGATGATGTACTCAAAGAAAGCTCTGTAAATGTTATAACATGAAATTGATTGCCAAATATAACTTTAACTAGCAGGAGAGACTAATTTATAGTAATATAACCTCAACAGTAACTAATAAAGCATTTTGTTTTAATTTTTGTCATAAAAAAAGAACAAAATTATTTTCAATGCAGTGAATCAGTATTGATTTTTGTGGTCTCTGGTGACATGACTGATGCCATTATTTTTTTTATTTTACTGTGAAATACATATCTCTTCTACTGATGTCTGACAAACATATGGAGGTCATTTTATTTACCAGTAATGTGTTTATAAAAATCATTAAGTGCTAATGAATATTTTCCTTCGTGTTTACCATGTTAATGTTTTAAAGCATCATACAATTTTGACTCTCCCAGTAACAATGTGCTTGTCTTTATCTCATGGCTGATGATTACAAGATATTTTGTAGGCTAGGTATTCATGCAGAGCTAGCTTTAAGTCACATTTTTCCCAATCTTAAAATTGGTACAGGATTTTTAAATGAGTTGGCATGTATAACTTAAGAAACTAAATTTAAAGCAATGTGATATACTTTACTGATGTGCTTTCTTCTGCTTCTAAAATGACAGGATTATACTTGAGACATAAGTTTGTGGATAGTAGTATTAGAATTTTGAGTACCAAGTATTTTAATATATTTTTATGTCTACTGTTTCCAGACACCACAGAGCTAAGCTATTATGAAGCTGAAAATGTCAGAAATCTTTTAAATTTTAATTTAGCAATCACTCCCTTACAACAAGTAAAATGGTTCTCACGTTGAAAGATAAAAGCTATGTTGGTTTATTTTCATATCGTGAGTCAGGCATACTGTCTTTCTTCTCATATGCCCTATACTTTAGTCCTGAGATGATTTTTAAAGAAGCACAAAGATGTTGTTCTGCTTTCTCTAATCTTTTCCCTTCTTTCCTTTATAATTTCTACAGTGCTGTTTTAATAAGCATACTGGCCCTTTGGCCAGCTTCTGTGATAACACTTTTATTTGTTTTAGTAGCTGGTCGTATTTCCAAATTTAAAGCTACAAACACTGAAAGGTTTAGACATCAGTTCTGTTTGTGAGTTCACCTCTGACATTTAGTACTAATGATGTGTTTTGCAAATCCAAATGAGAGAATGTGTTATGGAAAAAACCCAAGAGATCCAATAGTTGATACATATGAGACATCCTGAAGTCAGAAATAATATCTTTTGGTTGGAAATTAGTGATGGTGAAAGAATTCTAGCGAAATTAATTCAGACCTATATAAACAAATGTTTTCGTATTGACATTAAAGTACAATCATGTGGAATGTTACCCATTATGACTTTTTCCTGCTGTTTTAATATTACTATAATGCAATTAATTTAAAAATTATCCACTGGTTAGGGATGTTTTAATATTGATAAATTAGCTGGACCTAAAGAATCTCTCATTTCACATGTTCATTTAGTACACTGCAGAATTAAAAGCTAGATAAGTTTTTATTTGAAAACACTTGGAACTATTTGTTCTTCTATGGCATTCTGACAGTACTTACTTATGTAGGAAAATGTATTTTTCCAAAGATGGGAATAAAATTAGCTGTGGCAGTGCTACTTCCAAGCACACCATGCACTATTTCTCACATGAGAAAAGACTAGTTACAGCTGTCAGGGGCACATCTTCAGAGGAGCTATATTTCCCATAAGTAAAATAAAGCTTGGACAAGGCTATATAATTATAATTTCTGGTTGGCCAAAAGTTGAGACAATTATTTTTAAGAAAATGTTTTTATTGAATTCATGAAATCAAATTTCTTCTCATACTTTTTGTATCTATAGCAGCATTTAAGTTTTTCATCTTAGAGTTTCTGGGATATAAAAATTACTTTGATGCAAATAATTTCATCTTCTTGTCAAAGCACTAGTTATGCTTGTTTCTTTAAAAAGTAAATCTAGTCATTACCCATGAAATCCAAATCCCAAAAGTTGTAGGTACTTTAAACAGTGGCTTCTAATTAAACTACGTATTTGTATCAGCTTTCAGCAAGAGTTATACAGTGAGGTTGTGAGCCACATTACTGTTTTTCTGCCCAATTAATACACATTTGAAAAAGGAAATGCAAATAATGAAATGACACATGTATATGACTGTTTATTAAAGCAAAACAAAAGAAACAACCATCATTAAAGCATGAGTAGAAAAAAATGTTAAAACTATAAAAGATTACTAAGATTACTATGCAGCTGTAAAATAGGAGGAAGTCTCTCAGCTGCTGTAGAATTATAATGAAGACATTAAGTGAAAAAACGCAATATGCATCAGAATGTGTATTATACTAATTTTGTATAGTAAGCAAGAAGAGAGTATATACTTGTATTTTCAGAAGTAAACGTTGGAAAGATAAACCCACATCTAATAAAAATGGTTATTTATGAACTAAAGAGAGAAGTAGAGGCATGAGATAAGAAGGGAAACCTAGATCCTCTGAATGATGTTTTAAATTTGGATCTTAAATCACAAAGTAAGCCCTGATAATCAAAAACTAACTAAAACAAATGAACCTAACTATATCAAGTTGATAGTATAATCACATGGAGAATGATTTCTAATCAACTGAGCATAGTGTTTTGACAGTTTATTAGCAGAATAAATCCTATAGTCAAAAAGACTACAAAGAAATTTTAAACTGAACTGCATCAATATACCTTGTTAATTATAATGGTTGTCTTGTTGTTGTGCAACTAACACATATTAGGAAAAACAAATGAATACTTTTGATTATTAGTGCCTAAAACTTAGAGGAAAATACCTAAACATAAAATAACAGACTTCAACAAAAAATTCTGTAATCTTTAGTTTGGTCGATAGTATCAGCATGAACTCACATTAATTTTTCTCTTTTAAAAGTATGTATTTCCCATCCCACCACTGAAAAGACTGAGAAGCAGTGACAATTTAGTGACAATGAACACCCCTAGTGCTTGAAATATTATATATAAATACCATTCCCCACTAGAAGGCGCCCAGGCTTTTTGGAGTAAAAACTAATTTCATTTCTGACCCAGGGACTATACAAGATGATTCTAGAATATCTTGTCATTTCTTAACTATGGGTTGTTATTTAGCCAATTTGAAGAGGCCCCTACTGCCCAAAGTTGAAATGATTTAAGCATCAAAGTAGGAAAATAATTAGCATACATTGAAATATATCAAATAGTATTTATAAGTATTCTGAATTCATAGCAGTCATTTTTAGTCACCTTTGAACCAAAATTGATAAATAAAGAGAAAAAATTAAACATTTTTATGACTTTCCTTCAGGAAGGTATTTTGTAGTCACTAAATAATGAGTTTTAAATTCTTCAGGAAAATCAGAGCTAATAAATGTGGGAAGGAATAATAGGATTAGAAAATTACCATTTGACAACCGCTAATGAAATAATTGATGTAAGAAACAATAATGTACCAGGATTATTGTGTGACAGACTGACAACAAACTTTATAATGGGAGGGTTGGGGTTGGGGATTTAGCCCAAGTGGTAGAGCACTTGCCTAGCAAGCACAAGGCCCTAAATTCAATCTCCACCACCCCAGGAAAGAAAAATATAATGGGAGGCTCAAGCAGACATCCTCTTGGATCACCAATCTTAACGTCACTAAAAGGGGGAGAGGTACATACTAATATGATGCAAGAGGAGCTACATAGCAGTACCTATGATATTGTCGATCAAAAGAAATCGAAACTCAGTGTAATCGGGCCTTAAGGTCTAATTACTAGTCTATGCAAATACGGATAATTTAGGAACATGTTATATGAGGATAAAATCCTTCAGATTCAGAGTGTAGAAAATTTTATGGAATAAATGATCCAGTTTCTTCAATAAATAAATGGCAATGAAAGGGAAGCATAGCAGACTATAAATGATGAAAAGAGATTTACAAACCTATCAACCAAGTAGAACATATGATCCTTGTTTATGTATGTTTCAAACAAGGGAACTGTAAAAGTATTAAGATAATTAATGAAAATTAATCATGGATTATATAAATGATACTAAGAAATTATTGATAATATTTGTAGGTATGAAATTGTATTATAGTTATGTTGTTGTTGTTTAAGGTCTTGTTTGTCAGAGATGCCTATTAAAATATTCAGAGATAATGTCATATGCTGACTGAGATTTACTGTTAAGTACTCTAGGTTCCCACCAAAAAATATATTGAGTGGGGAATGGATAGATTAAATGAGAGTAACAGAAAGATAAAGATTTTAGAAATTAAGTGATGGGAACAGATAGGCTCATTGTGCTCTCACCCCTTATATATATATATCCATAATAAAATGTTAAAAGCCCTCCTTCTATATTAGTGTAGATTAGCTGAGATCATAATTAGCAGTGCCTTCTTGGCAATGTTTTAGGTTTTAGATGAGAGACTTAGTTCCTGTGAATGCCTTATTCATGAATCTCAAGGGGGAAAAGTTTCTTCTTATAGTTGAAATGTATATTTTCAACCATTTAAATTTTATAAGTAGTAAAGATTGTTCATAGAAAGAGAGAACATTGCTTAGGTGTAGTGTTGTTAACGAGCGAACACCAGAATATACTGACATTATACCCTCTTTTTCAGACCAAGCCACCCTGGTAGAACAAGTAAAAAGAGTGAAAGAAATTGAAGCTATTGAAAGTGATTCTTTTGTTCAGCAGGCATTCAGATCAAGTAAAGAAGTCAAAAAGGTAAGTTTTCATTACAGGCATTATGAATAAGCCTTTGGATTTCAACTGAAGAGATGCTTTATTAGTGAATTTTAGTTAGATGTAAGTGCTTCTAGTAAATGAAGTAGATTGAGAGAGTTTTATTGAGAGAGAATCAATCAGTGAGAATCAGTTCAACTTATATAAAAATGTTGTGTAAAAATGGATCTGATGACATTTTTTATTTAATTTACCAAGACTAAGATGTCAACATGATGGTTCCGTGATAGTAATATGCATTCCTAAACCTATAGTTATCTTTTAAATATAGATACCTTCTTTTTGAGTTGACATTCCTAGATGAAAGTTAGAAAAGGGGTTTAAGTGATGAAACTATTACCCAAAGAGTAACATATCTCCGTCCTTTGCTCAGATGTGTATCTTAGTCAACTACAACAGAAGGAGTTTTAAATGACATTTTATTTTTATTGAATTTTTTATGTATTCTTTCATTCATTAGTACAATTATTTTTATAAAAGTGTTTATGTTCTTTTAGTAGGAAAAGATAGTCTAGGAAATACATGTATTCTTTAATAACATTCATAATTATAATTACCACTCATAAAATATTATACATCTATAATTATATTGATGGCTATAAATATCCTGAGACGAATGTAATAATCCACTTTTTTCACTCTGATATTGCATATTTGAGTAGTTGTAAATTTTGAGATATAACATATATGTTTGCAAATATCCATTCTTAAAATTTTCAAGATGGAGTCACTTGTTAAAGGTTACATTGTTTAACATTTTTTCAGATTCATCCTCCAAAAATATTGCACCAATTCAATTTCCAGTCAAAAGTGCAAGGAAATGACTGTCTCTTACACTGTGGTTAACTCAAGGTCCTGTCAGATTTTTTTATATTTATTGACCTAACAAGTGAAAATTGATGTGTTGTTTTCATTAACACTACTTTATCGCTAGTGATGTGAAAGACTTTTAATTACCATTTTTTAAAAATAATTCATTTGGGAGACATGAATTAAGTATGTGATACATGCCAAGCACAGCTGGTTAGCCTTGGATAATCCATAGTCCCTGGGTTGTCATCGTATTGATTGCATTCGAACGTTTGGTAGTTTCCCATCATAATTCCTAAATCCTGGAGCTATGAAATGGACATTCATAAATATAGTTGCCCATTTTATTTAATATCTTACTGTTGTATATTGTAAGGACATTCATCTTTCCTAATAGAAGTACTGGAATTTATTTTAAAATTTGCTTTCCCAGTTGTATTAGTCAGTATTCTCTAGAGAAACAGATATAATAGTAGATATATGAATATTTAAGAGCTTATAGTTTGGCTTCTTCTGGCTTCTTATAAGTCAGGCGTGGAAGCGTGCAGAGGGTCTGTCTGCAAGCTGGAGATCCAGAGGGCCCAGCTGAAGGTCTGGAGGTCCGAAGGATCCAAGCAAAGGCCTGGAGGCCCGAAGGATCTAGGCGAAGGCCTGGAGGCCCGAAGGATCTAGGCGAAGGTCTGGAGGCCTGAAGGATCCAGGCGAAGGTCTGAAGGGTCTAGGTGAAGGTCTAGAGGTCTGACATATCTAGGTGAAGGTCTGGAACTCTTCTAAAGGAAGCGAAACCGATTTCAAAGAAACCGGCCGGCTAGGGCTAGATTTTTCTTCATTCTCCTTTTATATTATCTAGAGAATGGGCTGGCCTAGGGTGGATCTTCTACACCCTGGGGTGTAGAATTGTTAAACCAATTTAGTTAAGCTTTTCTTATAAGCTGACACATTCAATCAACCATCACAATCCATCCCTTGTCAACTTGACAACTAGACACATTTCTTTAAACCAGTCTCTAGATATAAAACAAGCTCATGATTATGCCTAATATGTTATTAACTATCTTATGTATAAATGAGACCGCACTAATTTCTTTCTTAGTGTTATTAGTGACCTTTAGAGTCAATGATTTACAAGAGAGCCGCTTTAATATAGGATACTCACAGGTTATAACCCATAAGCCAGATGTAGTAAGAGTGTCAAACCGTTATCTATATTATATTACACTGGAATCATGTAGGAGAGACTAGTATAACTACAGTCCCCGTTTCTGTAGCTGATCACGAGGTCGTAGCTGGTATTTAGAGCTACCTTCTTCTATTACCCATTCTGTATTCCCTTGGCCTTCAGCGAGTACCTCAGCAGGTCTTGGTTTCTTCCCTGGTGGAGTGACCCATACCTTCATTCTTGAAGGTTCTGGAACACTTGTCACTCTGTCTGGGTTAGGTTGTTGTAGTTTTCTATTGACTTTAATGACGGGGCATGGTAATATAAGGAGGTGCCCTATGGGATCTCTTGCACTCTAAGTATATTCTTCTTTTCTTTTATTGTGGAGTAGAAGTCTAATTTCTCCTTGATAGTCTGGATCAATCACCCCTGACAACACTGTGACTCTCTTTTTAGCTTGTTTCTTCAGAGGCATGAGGAGACCAAAATGACCGGGGGGAAGTCTTATCTTCTAGTTTAGAGGTATCATTGTTGTGTTCCCTGGTACAAGCCTTCCCCTTTTTGGAACTAAGACTTCTAAGCCAGCAGAATGTATAGTCTCGGGAACAGGAAGCAAAAATCTTGCTAGTGGGTCACTGGGGGTGATGGTGAGCAGTATCATTCTCACTAGAGCCGCTCCCGGTACCAAAATCTATATTAGTCACTATTCTCTAGAGAAACAAATATAATAATAGATATATGAATATTTAAGAGCTTATAGTTTAGCTTCTTCTGGCTTCTTATAAGTCAAGCGTAGAAGCATACAGAGGGTCTGTCTACAAGCTAGAGATCCAGAGGGCCCAGCCAAAGGTCTATAGGTCCAAAAGATCCAGACAAAGGCCTAGAGGCCCGAAAGATCTAGGCAAAGGTCTAGAGGCCTAAAAGATCCAGACAAAGGTCTAAAAAGGTCTAGGCGAAGGTCTAGAGGTCTAAAATATCTAAGTGAAAGTCTAGAGCTCTTCTAAAAGAAGTGAAACCAATTTCAAAAAAAACGGCCGGGCTAGATTCTTCTTCATTCTCCTTTTATATTATCTAGAGAATGGGCTAGCCTAGAGTAAATCTTCTACACCCTGGGGTGTAGAATTGTTAACCAATTTAGTTAAGCTTTTCTTATAAGTTGACACAATCAATCAACCGTCACACCAGTATTTGTTTCCTAAAGTTCACTGAGACTTTTCAGTTCTCCCTGGCCTCTCTCATAATCAGTTAGCATTTTCTTTCTGTGGAAATACTTATTCTTTTATAGTTAATATGGTGAGTTTTCTTCAAAACCACCTTTTCCTATTTGGTACTATTAATATTCTCTTTAAATTTATTTTTAATTCAATACCTCTCCTTCAAGAAAGTATGCATTGAAAGCTAAGAAAGTTTCAACAGGAGAATGTGCTAAAAAGCCTCAGGAGAATGGCATTTACCTTAATGAATGTACCATAGTCTAGTCTTAGTCATCCAACATTGAATTTTTATTAGTAACTACACTTTGAAATGATGAGCAGTGATTGGTTAACAATGAGTAAATTCACATTTGATTAAAATATAAGGAGGGACAGTTTATTAGTTTAGAAGATGACGTCCCTTTCTAGTTTCTAAAATGTCTGTGTCTGCAATATAAGGCAAGGATTCAAGGTGCCCAAGAAGCTGAATTATTTATCAGGAGATTACTTAGCAAAGAGAAGTAAATTATTTTGAGTATTTCATTCCAATCATAAGACGATACGATGGGCTATCCCTAATACATAGCAAAGATTAACTTTCTTGAGGACTACATTACTGTGGCCCAAGTTTCAACATCTTTGTCTTCTGTATCGTTCTACACACTGTGGTGTAAAGTTTGTATCTCTGAGAAAGAATGTTCTATACCAATCACCCCTTCAGTTAGTACAGTCTTTCTTCAGCTGTGTTAATTCCACCAATTAAGCTAGGGAGCTATTACCAGAAAAAAATGGCTATTACCAGTGACATGCTAGACACTGTGTCTGCTGAAACACATATTGATTTAACTAGTTGAACTCTCTGCAATCATATTTCACTTGCCTGAATAGAGAAAGAATCTGATAGCTCCTGCTACTTCATTAACTTTAGGAGCCAAGATGAAGCTTGTTTTCAAACAGCTGCCCTAGATACGCTTAGTATCAATTATTCAGCCCTAAGATTATTATATCTGGGAGATAATCAGTATGTGTTCAGAGGGAGAGTAAATAACACAATGGAGCATGGGCTTTTGTTCTTTTACTCCAAAGCACATGATAAAACTAAATTTTCCAAATTGAACCACCAGGTGGCAGTGTCACTGAAAGCCAGAAATTGTAGTAGTACCCATGTTGAGGTTTGTTTTATCATTAAGACAAAATTTTCTCTTAGGTTTCCTCACTTTAAAAAGAAGCGATTATGGGGTTGGGGATTTAGCTCAGTGGTAGAACGCTTAAGGCCCTGAGTTCGATTCCCCAGCACCAAAAAAAAAAAAAAAAAAAAAAAAAGAAGACGACGAAGCAATTCGTGATTATCTCCACCAATTTTTAAATCACTTATCATTAAATAATAACTTCCGTACTCTCATCCTAACCTTTGAGGGCTTTATTTTACATGTTTGTATAATCTGTTAATCTATCGTATAGGTAAACACAGAATGAGGTTAATCGGTTATATAATAGAATTTTTTTTTAATTTTTTTTATTATTTTTTACCAAGAACATGTATTGGTACATTGCATACATAGTGATCATAATCAACATGGTTATTTTGTACCTGTACATGATACATCTTGGTTTTCACCCCTCTTCCCCCCTTCCCCTCCCCTCCCTTCCATTCACCCACCCCTCCCTATTTGCAATAAGTGTAACTACACTTTACCATTTTTCCCCCCTTTCATCTTACTTTTCTTTTAACCTTCTTTATCCCCCATTTCCCTATCTAGTTCTCTCTTTTAAATACAATAACTATTCTACCCCTTTGTCCTTATTTACACTTATGGTTTCTCATATCAGAGAAACAATTCGATGTGTACTAATAAGTGTCTGATTTATTTCACTTAATAGTATGTTCTCCAGGAACATCCATTTATATACAAATGACTCTAGTTTATCCTTTTTTATAGCGGTGT
>PVJO010009314.1:0-70226 GCA_004026905.1 Hystrix cristata
ACAAAACCATTATTTTAAAAGACAAATTTGCAAAGTATATTAAAGGTAAAAAATCTTAGAAATTTATTAATTCATGGGGCCTCAAAAGTTATCTGGTATATAGTCCCTCGGTACCATTAAATAGTTTTTTTTTTTGACATATCCACAAAGAAATTCTGTACCCAGTACTGTCTAACTATAGATCCTATCATGTATTTTTTACCACTTTATTTCTTCACTGAAGTACACAAAAATTACAGCCCACACTACTGGCTACCTTTAAAAAAGTTAAATAGTACAGAACACATTTGCTTGTACATCCCACTTTAATGGCTGAAAACACTTAAAAATATCTGTAATGTATAAAATTGAACACAAATGTCTAAGGCCAGATCTATCAGAAATTCTCATGTTTTAAACCATACCTGGAAATTCCAAGAAAAATAATGAATAAGGAAACTCGAGAGGTTTCGACTGTGAAGGTGATTGAATAAACAAACTATATATACATATATATCATGAGATTTTGACAACTTCTTGATTATACACAAAGAACTGCCTTGGGATCTGAAACAAAATTTACTCCTCAAAAAAATTTCTGTTATCTATCTATCTATCTATCATCAATCCGCAGCATGATTTATCTCTATAAATCACTTAGCTAAGTCTGCAATACTTACAAATTTACAACCAATGGTGTCTAGTCCAAGAATGGGATTCTATTTAAAGCACTGCCTAACATAAATTATAATCTTCACAAATTTGTGTCATAATTTTTAAGATAATTCAAAACATAGTCAGCAGTAACTCTTGTTACTACTCCTGCCATCTCTTAAGTTTCTGATACTTCAAGAATCTTAGTTCCCTTCATTCTTCTCCCACTAAGTAATTCCCTGTTCCTGATTAACCTGGTCTTTTAATGTTTCTTTCCTACATGAATCATTACAAAATGTGAAATTATCTCTACTCCTCTTCATCACCACCTCCTAAAGATGGTTATAATCCTTTTCTTCTTGTGTGTACTTTGGTTGAAGGATCTATTCACTCAGTTTTAATTACTTTTTACCTTAGAGGATGGAGGCTAAATGAGAGGTTAGGAAGACAATGCCTGAATACATCTAACACAATCATGCGTAAGTGTGAAACCCAGAGGTATGTCACACTGATCTCCTGCAAAAAAGAAGGGAGGCTGGTGAGCAGAGTTCTACTGTCAGCCCTTCCGGGTCAGCCTCCACTAACGAGAACTGTCTGCCGGAGGCCATGCCTTCAATCAGTCGCTGGATGAGGTGAAAAGATTAAAGCCAGGCCATTTCTGTCTAAATCAGGACAACTCTTATTGGCAATTTTTTCTCCCAGAGCATATTACTAAATTAGCTGAGGTTGTCAGATTAGCATTGCAGTTTAATGTATGCCTCTGCCCAGTCTTGCTCCCCACATCATCTTCCTTTCACAAATATTGATCCCTAATAAGCATTTTTACCTCAAAATTTTTAGTGTCTCCTCTCAGAGAACTCAATGTATGCATTAGTCACTTTCCCATCACTGGGGCAAAGAACCACAGTGCAAATTAAAGACATCTGCAAATTAAAGAAAGAAAGGTTTATTTTGGCTCATGGCACCAGTCCAAGGTCATGTGTGTCAAAGGCAGAAATGACATGGCAAAAGGGCCTGGTGGCCAGAAATTACTCAACTGGTGGCAGCTAGGAAGCAGAAAGGAAGAAGGGAGGAGCAGAGGCAGAAATGCATCCTTCCAGGTCATACCTCCAGTCATACCTCCTTCAACCCACCCCCACCTCCTAACAAACCATTCACAGTGAACTCATCGAATTAATCCACTCAAAAGTATACTGCCCCATCATCCAATCGTCTTCCAGAAGACCCACCTTCGAGCATGTGGGACTTTTGAGGGACACTTTAGGTCTAAACACCCTCCAACAGTGTGTGTGTGGAGCGTGACTACTTGCAACCTTAAACATTTTTATTCTTTGTGTAAATAAAATACACTGAAACCTAAAAAAAATCAAGTAATAATCATGTGGATATTTGGAGTATTTCTAGTTGGTCTTTTTTCTGTTGTGCATTTGGTATCTATATTTGAGGTGATATTGGAGATGAAGATCAATGTATGATTGTGTATCCTCATTTATCACCTAAATTCATAAGATAAATGTTTAATTTATTTATATGCACTTGGATGCAAGAGTGTTGATTTTGGAAGATACTGATTTCAGACTTATTTAACACTTTGTAACTACCCTGGAAGAAGGAATATAATGTGATTTATAAATCTAGTTGATAAACCACTGCTTTAAAACGGTGTAATACATTAGGGAATTCCAAACAGATAAGTGCTGCAAGAAAAGTGAGAGAATAATTTCAGTGAGACAAATGTAAATTGATGTACCTGGACATAATAACTTCCAATTTCTCAGCCTAGCCTGGAGCGATCTAGTTAAAATGAAAATCGAATCATATCGTTTGGCTGCCTTAAGTCCTCCAGTGGCTACTGAGGTCATTCAGAATGAATTCCAATACCCTGCTCCTAGTTACTTCTCGCTCTCTTCTCTTCCCACTTATCCCTATGTGTGCTGCACCATATTCACTGAACTTGCTGACTGGCACACAAACACACACATTCACACAGCCAGAACTTTTCACCAATTTCTTCTTTTAGGTAGTATGTTCTCTCATCTATCTGCCTTGCTTGTGATCTTGCCTCCTTTGAATTCACAATACTACTGCTGAGATGTTTCCAAACAATCCTTTTTAAAATTGCAGTCCCCACCTCTTCCACTCCCCATTCCATTTTCCTCCAGATTTTTTCAATATCACACACTACTCTTTAACAGATTACTTATTTTGCTTACTTCTTTTGATTGTTTTCTAGCTCAACTACTAAAATATGAGAGTAGGTAATTATTTTCTGTAGTTGTTATATCGCAGCACCAGAAAAAAGTGTCTGACATGTAAATAGGTATCCGATAAATATTTTTGGAAGCTTGAAATAACAGTATTTCTGCATTTAAAGTTTAGACCAAATCTGTGGTGTGTGTAAAGCAAAGATTTTACTTATTTCTGTTGGATTGTATATCCCTGTCATTTCACCTCTAAAATTAATCTGTGATCTCTTATTTCTTTCAGTTATCATTGTTAGGCACCACCTATTCTTTCTGATACAAAGGTAATAAGTGTATAAACAAGCACAAACATCGTTCATTTACTTGGATACAAATAAGACAGTATTTTAAACAGTTTGATTTTTTTGTGGGGTGTGGAATCATTTAAGATTAAACTTCTGTGAGAAGAACAGGGAAAAAGTTCTTTTACTTTTTCCTGAGATGATTTTTTTAAATCTCCACTTGGATAGGTGTGAGGTAAGCTGAGCGCTATGCATATGATTAATTATTTTTGAAAGTGTCAGAGAAGTTATCAGGGTGTTGTCTTCGCCTGAGTGTGAGGACTGTGAACTCTGCTGGTAAGCAAAGTTTTACGAAGGCTTTTAGAAAAGATGGGTCTGTGTCCCCAAAGAATGTTGAGACACTAGTAGTCTTTTAGGGAATTATCAGATTAACTCCCAAAGCAGCATCACTGTATATGGTGTTGTTAGTACAGCTCATGAAACAGAGATAGACTTGGGTTTTGCTAGGAGTAGTATAATCTCTACTCACCTTTATAAAGACTCATTTGTGTATTACTTATTTCCTATAAAATGAAGATATTCCAGTACTATCCTACCCAAAGAATTCTGGATAGGATGAAGTGTGTGATGGAGAAGGTGAATGATTAGTAAAAACTAATTTGAATTCTGACAGTCTCCTACTAATTGTGGCACTCGACATATTATCAAGTCTGGGGAACCAATTTCACTTTCTAAAAACAAATTAAATTCCATGTCCTAGTTAGTAATATACTGTAAGACCTACCACTCAAAGTCGTTACAAGGATTAAATGAGGTAATGCACTGAAGGAGCTTTGAAAATTGCAAGCTGTATACATGTTTGTTCCAACTCAGTAAACGGCCTGAATAAGAGGCAAAGAGAAACTTAGATGCTCTGAATAGATAAAGCTTTGACGATCTATTGGCATGCAAACCTGAGTTGGAGATAGAAAGCAGTATTCACAGGGGTTCTACAACAAAGCAATCCAACCAACATAGACACCAGCACTTAACAGAGCTAGTGCTGCCAGCCAAGGCAAAGCTGAGCAGAGCAGGTCACCAATCATGTGCACTCCGTTAGCATTCTCATTCCTAATTTATTGGATCAGTTTAACAAGTTCTTCAGTTTGTTGGCACATTATGATTAAAGTTTATTATATCAGTGTCCATGAATAGCTCATAGAGGAAACAATTTTACTATTCTGACTGTAAAGACTTTACATTCCCAGTGTTAATAAAAATCAGCAATATGTATATATTTCTCAAGACCCATGTAAGTGGATAAATCGGCAGATAGAGAAATGCATAGGCAGATAACATATGCAATTTATCAAATCAGAAGTTCACTGTGAGCAGTAGCCATTACTAGTACAGTATCTGTTTTCTTTCTGTGTAGAAGACAGCGCTTCTCACCTATTTTGCAGCCAGTGAAATAGCACGTTAAGATAGAGACAGTGAAATATTTCTGATTCTTCCATCTCTCATTGTCACCTCTTGGAAAGTGACTTGGTATGTTGCAGCAGCCAAGCCTAGAAAACCGAGTTAGGGGGGAGGTCGGATGTCCTGGAGAATATCCCCCGCTCCTCGTAGACTTAGCATACGCAAGCAGTAGAAGTTATTAGAAAGATCTAAAGTTTTGCAGTTGTTCTAACACAGTGTAGCCTGCTGGGATTGGCAAAATGGTAATTTATGTATATGAGTAATTTTTCTAAGTGGCACCGGAATGTTACCTTATTTTATACTTAGGATAAATGATGGTGCTTCCTTGCTAAGTGTCTTTGCTACAAACCCTCCCATGGGGTCCCTCTACCGGGTGCTACTCACACCAATAGAATGAATTCAGGTTCAGCAAAGCAGAGCAAAAACTTTATTCTTTGTTCAAGGAGTAGAGAAGGGAGAGTTCATTATCTAAATACACTTGCTCCCCAAGGTGCTGGCAAAAAGGGCTTCTTTTCATTTACAAGGTGAGGGAAGTAGGGAAGCATGTGCGGATCCTCTTTCCAGTGGGCACTCTTCCAACACACACTGTCTTCTGCATTAGACCAGCCCATCACCGACTTGGACATGTCCGGTGTGAGCTGGTTTTGCTGTTTGGCCCTCTGCGTTGGTTCTTGTGGAGCAAGCAGAGCTGCGGGAGCTGGGGAGGCCTACAGTATACGAAAACAGGAGAGGGCTGCTTAAGTGTTAGTTGGTCTAAACACTTTTAATGCTTATTAGTCTTATCAATCATAATTGAAGCAATAAATCCAGTATCACATATGTAGGTTATTAATTTCGAATATGATTATTTGTATGTTCCTTAATAACTTTAAATAAATTCGGATGAGGAATTGTGCTTATTTATATTCCAACAGTACAGAAAAATTTATACTTCTTTACATCCTTACATAAGTGCATGTGATTAACTTTTCCAGTTGTTAACTAAAAGTTTTATCTGGTTGCTGCTTTAATTTGATTTTATTAATTTGAAGTGAGAATGAATGCTGAAGAGTGTTTTTTACCCACTTGTGTAGTGACTAATGAAACCTTGCTAGTTTTCTTCACCAGTTTTATGAGATGTGTATCTGTTTCAGTGATTTTTAAAAGCTTAATGGTAAGAAAATTAATCACTTTTTGCTCATATATGATTATTTTTCAGTTGGCCTCTTGCCTTTTGATGAACTTTGTTTTAATTTATTGGTATTTTGCTTTTATTTTCTCAAATTGGTACATACCCTCCTCTGCAAAATCTATTGAGAATTTTATGTTTTTCAGTCCCCAAATGTCTATATTCATAGTATTTTTTAATTTATTATTTTTTTATCAAGAACATGTATTGGTACATTGTATACATAATGATCTTGTACCTGTACATGATATATCTTGGTTTTCTCCCCTCTTTTCCACCCCTCCCTTCTGTTCCCCTCTTTCCTATTTAAAGCAATTTTATTTACATTTTTCCCTTTCCCCTTTCTTTTCCTTTTTCCTTCCTTCTTTTCCCCCTTCTCCCTTTCTAGTTCTCCTCTCTTTTGAATGTTATCTTCCTTTTATATAATATCTATTATAACTCTTTGTCCTTATTTAGATTTATGGTTACTCGTATCAGAGAAACAATTTGATGTGTACTCATGAGTATCTGATTTATTTCACTTAAGAGTATGTTCTCAAGGTGCACCCATTTACCAACAAATGACTCTAGTTTATCCTCTTTTATGGTAGAGTAGTTCTCCACTGTGTACAAAAACTACATCTTTAGCCATTCATTAGTCGTTGGGCATTTGGGTTGTTTCCAAGACTTAGGTATTACAAATTGTGTTGCTATGAACATGGTTGTGCATATATCTCTATGATATGAGGTTTTCAATTCTTCTGGGAAGATATCAAGCAGAGGAATATCTGGATCAAATGGAACCCCTAGATTTAGTTTTTTGAGGAGTCTCCATAATGATTTCCATAGTGGTTGCATAGTCTACATTCCTAACAGTGAAATAGGGTTCCTAAGAGTGAAATAGGGTTCCTTTTTCCCCGCAGCCCCACCAGTACTTCTTGTTGGTTGATTTCTTGATAATAGCTGTTGAGATGGAATCTGGAGTGAGATGGAATCTTAGCATTGTTTTGATTTGCATCTCACGAATGACCAGTGAAGCTGAACATTTCTTCATATGTTTATTTTTAGCAAATTTCTTCACTTTCTATTTCTCTTTCAAAAGCAAGAACAAACAAAACTCTCCCTATACCTTATAGCAATAGCAGCGAACCTATAGCAAGTGTGCTGCAGGGAAATATATCATTGAAAACTCTAAAAGGTTTACCATCACTGCCGTATAGGATAGAAAAAGATGCTACATCATGTTTCCAAAAAGAATAAGCTTATTTTTAATCAATGAGTACTTTTCAACAATATTTTTTATTATTTTCAAACATTTGTCAAAAAAGTCATTTGCTAAGTAGCAATAGAAACATTCCTTATGTTGTGGTCTTCATATTGAATAAATGTCTTTTTAAATTCCATCCCTTCCATGATTTAAAAAAAAATATGATATAGGGAATTGAAGGATGGATTTAGAAGATTCCCAACCAGCTTAGATATTTCAAATAAAATAGAAGAGAACATTGACAGAACACAGGCAGCTCAGAAGTTGCAGATGAAGAGAATTCTATTTACTAGTCATCTAGTTGGAAGTAGCCTCTGAAGGGAAACCTGAATTCATTCTCTTTTCTTGTCATAACGAGTATTTCTTGAATGTTGTCCTTCCTTCACATTTTTTAAAAAATTTTTTTATTATTTTTACCAAGAACATGTATTGGTACATTGTATACATAATGATCATAATCAACATGGTTATTTTGTACCTGTACATGATACATCTTGGTTTTCCCCCCCTTCCCCCTTCCCCTCCCCTCCCTTCCATTCACCCACCCCTCACTATTTGCAACAAGTGTAGCTACACTTTACCATTTTTTCCCCTTTCATCTTACTTTTCTTTTAACCTTCTTCTTTATCCCCCTTTTCCCTATCTAGTTCTCTCTTTTGAATACTATCTCTCTCTCTTTTTTTTAAACAAAATGTCTATTCTACCCCTTTGTCCTTATTTACACTTATGGTTTCTCATATCAGAGAAACAATTCGATGTGTACTAATAAGTGTCTGATTTATTTCACTTAATAGTATGTTCTCCAGGAACATCCATTTACATACAAATGACTCTAGTTTATCCTTTTTTGTGGCGGTGCAGTACTCCATTGTGTAGAAAAACCACATCTTTTTTAGGCATTCATCAGTTGTTGGGCATTTAGGTTGTTTCCAAGACTTAGCTATTACAAATTGTGCTGCTATGAACATGGTTGTGCATATATCACTGTGATGTGATGATTTTAATTCTTCTGGGAAGATACCAAGCAGAGGAATAGCTGGGTCAAATGGAACCTCTAGTTGTAGTTTTCTGAGGAATCTCCACAATGATTTCCACAGTGGTTGGACCAGTCTACATTCCCACCAACAGTGCAGGAGGGTTCCTTTTTCCCCGTAGCTCCCCCAGCACTTGTTATTGGTTGATTTCTTGATAATAGCTATTCTTTCTGGAGTGAGATGGTATCTTAGTGTTGTTTTGATCTGCATCTCTCAAATGACCAATGATGTTGAACATTTTTTCATATATTTATTTGCCATTTTTATTTCTTCATCTGAGAAATGTTTATTCATTTCAGATGCCCATTTTTGGATTGGGTCTTTAAATTTGGGGGGTTTGATCTTTTTGAGTTCTTTATATATTCTGGATGTTAGACCTTTATCTGAGGGACAGCTGGCAAAAATTTTCTCCCAGTTTGTGATTTTTTTGCCCTACTCTATTAGTAATTTCTTTTGCCATGCAAAAGCCTCTTAATAGGATATGGTCCCAAGCGTCAATTTTTTGAATTGTTTCCCCTGCAGCCTGAGTTTTAGTCATAATTTTTTTTCCAACCCCTGTGTCTTCGAGAGTTCTTCGTATTTTATTCTCTAGGAGATTTATTGTTTCTGTTACTTTCCTTCACATTTTGAATTTTAATGCCACACTAAAAAATAATGGAAAATCATTTGAAGTCATAGTTTGTATTTCCTTCTAGTGTATGTTAATTGGCTTTATTAAAAATTAGCATTTTCGAATTTCTAATTCTCTTTCTGATTTGTGAAATGTCACTCCTTTTCTCATGTATCATAGTGTAATTAAATTGGCACAGGAATAAATTTTATTTGTCTCTGTTGCTGAAACACTGAAGAACTCTTTGCAAAACAAATTCAGAATATTTCTGTATTTGTGTGTTGACAATAAAATATCCGTTAATTTAAAACATGGCAGAAACTGTACACATGCTGCAGTTGTAATTACCATTACTTAGTAACAGCATGTCTCTGAGTGACAGTGGAATTTAACTGAATAATTATTGCATGTGCTTCTGCTCGGAGTATTTTCTCAATATAGTTCTGATGCCTAGATAGAAGTTTCCTGTTAGGTGAAGCTATTTGAGCCAAATACTGATTCTGCTCCACAAACCATCAGTGTAATCAATCTAAGACCAACAACAGCCCATGATTAACCACATAATAATTGGATCATTCTTTCAGTGTCAATACATTAGAATCTGCGTGGAAAGCATTCAGGAAAACTGTTTACCAGAATTAAATTCCTCTAGAGAAATCAAACACTGTACAATTAACAGGAAAAAAATGAAATCTTCATAGTCTGGTTTAATTAGAAATGCACCACATCTGAAATACCTGCAGCTAGCTCTTTTTATTGAGCAATTTTGATGTTTTCCCCTAATCTACTATCCACATCCCAGATCAAAACCGAATGGTAGGGGACAACCTTCAATCAACACTCTGATGCTCTCTATTGTAGAAGCTATGAAAATTCACTGATACAAAATTGTAGCATCATTTTCATTGTGTCTCTAGAATCTGATGTCTGTTATTCATTTCAATACTTTATTTCTACTAATACAATTGACACTATGGTAGAGTAAATTTTTCATAACAAAATTGAAGACTAGAAATGGTATTTTTATAATTTTTAGACACAATTAGTTTCGATCTATACATGACCATTGGGATGATCCACAAATGTGAGTTAACGTTGATAATTTTCCAATAATGAGCTTCCACTCAACGCCTAGTATTGAGACTTGTGTTTGACATGAACGCTGTTCTTTAGGACTCCAAGAACCTGCCCCTCGGCCATATGCCATGGCTGTGATCAGAGAGCCAATGCGCCCATGTACTCTGTATTCTTGGAACAAAGGTAAACAACTCTTACTAAGTGAGCCATGGGAAAAGAGCAAGCAACAATTTATGAAAGCCGTTTTATGGATAGTAATAAAGACCAGCTGATATACCTCTCCTAGGAAGCAGAAACCTCTGAAAACATTAAGGAAAATTTTCCAAAACTTGGAATAAGACCAAAAAATGACTGCATGTTT
The DNA here is from genome assembly GCA_004026905.1 of Hystrix cristata. Lineage (NCBI taxonomy): Eukaryota > Metazoa > Chordata > Mammalia > Rodentia > Hystricidae > Hystrix > Hystrix cristata. The sequence continues at coordinate 10,073 of PVJO010009314.1, forward strand.
TTCCTCCTTTCAATGCCATATTGGGTCATTGTCTGCTAAATCTGCCCAGAATTCATTTGGCTATTAAAGTATACATACGTGTTTCATTTATTATTAAATACTGAGCATGACCGATGGCCTATAAAAGTGAAACATGTATCTTAGAATCCTGGAGAAATTGCAGTTTATCTTTCTCAGTAAAAATGCAAAATTTTTTTGTCAAGAAAAAAAAGTACATATACCGATATCTATATCTATATCTATACCCACATCTATAGCTATATATCTCCAAAATTTTTAGCCATATTGCCTTTTAAATATCTTCATACCTAGTTTAGTAGTTGCTAAGGCTTATATTTATGTGTCTTTCCAAAGCCTCATGCACTCACAGCTGGGACTTTTGGGAGTGGCTGCGTCAATGGCTGTGTGATACTGGATTGTGGGCGTGTCTTACTGGATTAGTCCCCTGATTGGTTCGGGGTGTGGCTGAATGGATTTACTGAAGAGGGAAGACCCACCCTGGTATGAGTGGCACCAACCAAGAGACCTGTAACCTAGATGGAATAACAAGGGCAAACAGAAGGAAAGTTCTCTGCTTCTTTCCTACCACTCCATGAACTGTTTCTCCTTTCTGAAGGCTCTTTCCCATGCTGTCCTGCCTTGGAGCCAGCTGACTATGAACAGAAACCTCTACGAACTGTGAGCTAAAATAAACCTTTCCTCCTTTAACTCATGGGTGTTAGACATTTTGTCCCAGCAGTGAGAAAGTAACTAAGACAGTAATAACATTTTTCAGTATCTATTCTTTAGTTGACAACATTAACATCTGTCTCCTAGCCTCTTGAATCAGTTTTATTACCTTACTTTTTCTATCATTAATAAGTTAAATAATTCTCTAGCACAGGCTTAGATAGTTCATAGAACGATAATAATTTAGTGAGGGGAAGTTTTTTTTTTTTTTTTGTGGTGCCGGGGATCGAACTCAGGCCCTTGTGCTTGCAAGGCAAGCACTCTAATCACTGAGCTAAATCCTCAGCCCCAATAATTTAAACATTAGCTCCAACAGAAGTTGAAAAATCTGTAGCATTCCCATTTACCTTTCACCTCAGTTTCTCCTGTGATAGCCTCTTATGTAACCATAGTATAAAGATTAAAACCAGGGAAAGAATACTAATACAAAAATACTATTAATTGTGGAATACATTTACAGATCATCAGTTTTTAAATCTCACTCTTTGTGTGCATAATTATATAAAATTTTATCATATATACTTATATGGTAATCACCACCTTTATGAAAATATACAGTGTTCCATGATCCCAAACAAATTCTATCATCCTGTTTCTTCGTATTCACACTCTGTGCAAACCCTGCATCCAGCAACCATTCATGCATCCTCTATTACTACGATTTAGTTCTTTTGAGGATGCTATATAAATAGAATTGTACTATGCATATTACTTTGATATTGGCTTTTCAACTCAGAATAGTTCTCTTGGAGTCTATCCAAGTCATAGTGGGGATCAGTAGTATTTTTTTTTTTTCATTACTGACTAGTTTCCCATTTAAAGACTACACATGGTTGGTTTACCCATTCACCGATTCAAGGATATTTGGATTGCTTTTAGATTTTTTTACTATTACAAATAAAGACACTATAAATGTTTGTGTATTCATGAGTAGGTATTTGCGTGAATATAAGCTCTCATATCTCTATGCTAAATATTCAGGAGTAGGGTTGGTGGGCCACATGGTGAATGTATGTTTAAATTTATAAAAAATGGCCAGAAGGTTTTTCAGAATATTTGTAACATTATTTCACCAGCAATGCATGAAAGATCCGGTTACTCCCCAACCTTACCAGCACTTGTGGTAGAGTATTGTGTCTTAGAAATTCTGACAGATGTAGCGTGATGCCCGTTGTGGTTTTCAGCTGCATCTAATTGATGGCTCATGATATTAGGCATATGTTTATGTGTTTTTCCATCTATATATCCTGTTTATGGAATCTAATTAAGTCTTTTGTCTGTTTTTTAATTATATTGTTTGTGCTCTTTCTCTTGAGTTTTGAGAATTCTTTTATATATATATGGGCTTATTGAGCACAATCTAAGAGTATTTACATTTTCAGTTATTGTAATGTATTTCTTTGTTGATATTTTCTATTTTTCCATAGATTTCAAGATTAAACGTGATTGTTTAGCAGAGCATTTTTAAATTATCTGCTTTAAAGCTCTTGACAGACAATTCTAACATCTATGTTTTTATTGGCATTGGTATCTCTTGTGTTTGCTCATTTGACTGGGAATTTTTCTGGTTCTTATTATGTCGAGTGATTTTGGATTCAATCTTGGACACTTTGAGTGTGCCCTGTACCTCTGGTTTCTATGTAAAGCTCTTATTTGAAGTAGCATTGTTAGGTTCCGAATGTGTATCTTATTCCTCTCTTGTGGGCTACACTTCAAATGTCAATTTAGATTAAATACTGTCTGTAGTACCATTCTGATCTGCCTTGCTTGTGCACTACCAAGAGACCAGCTTGAATCCTGAGAGGTTTTCCACACTACAGTCTGTTGCAGAAGCTTTTGTTGTTCTGATTCTGATTTGTTTTGTGCATGGGCCGCTTGGAGGTGAGCTTTGGCACTCACACACAAATATAAAGGATTCTTATCTCTAGCTGCCTCCTGCCCAGAAGTTCCTGTGCATTCTACAGGTGGCTGTGAGGGGCGAAGTGCAAAGTTTCTGCTGTCGTTTACTTTGTGAAAGACAGAGAAGTCAACAGGAGTCCTTCCCATAGTCCTTTACATGTTTCTGTCTGTAGGAATTTCTTTGTTAAGTCTAAACAGCTTATTCAGTGTTATTAGTCAAAACACTGTATATCAGTGGTTTCTCTCTTTCTGCCTAATAATCTTTCTTCTCCACCAGGAAGTGTGGGTGTTTCTGACTGCTTGAAGGGAAGCTCTAAAAAATATGGAAGCTAGAAAGAGCAAACAGCTTGATATTTCTGAATGATGTCGCATTCTATTTCTACAGGGCTTCTCAATGTAAATTGCCAGTTAGATATGGAAATACGCATTTTTGATTACTGTGCACAGCACTGACTTTCTGTTTGCATTACTGTTGACATGTCACCCATGATGCTAGCTCTAATAGGATTTGCTGCTTTCACTTTACAGTTTCTCTCAGAGCTGTGTTATGAAGTGGATGGTCATAAAGCTTTAGTAACTTTTCTCAGAAATGACGTAATTGAAGATTGCACTCCGATGTAGTGTTTGGATGCCAATAAGTCATTGGCGTGATTAATGAACAATTATTTTGGTAAAGCCAATAAGGATTTAGAAGTTATGCAGTCCCATTTTCAAATTTTAGATTCATAGCACAAATCTGAGGATGATTACCACTCCCTGGGAGCCGGTTTCATCAACGAGTGGTATCCAGAGTCATGGAAGGATTATAAGGCTTAATTAATATTTCATATAAAGAGACTATTCAGGACACTTCCTGACATGATAATTTTCAGGGCACTTGTCTAGTATCCACACAAAGAAGAAAATATTACTAAATGTAGTTAATAATGTGAAATTTAAATTTAAAATTTAAACTAAAAATTATAATCAAGATAGGACTATTTCAGATGAGAAAGGATTTTCTAGTAGAGCTTCTCATTTTACAGACAGCAAAACTGAGGTTCTATGGAATTAAATGACTTTTCTGTTGTATTTCATGAGTCCAGAGGCAAAATCTGGATTCAGAATTCCAATCTCCTAATCACTAGACCAGTAAATCTTAACACCATGGCACAAACATTTCATATAAAACTATCTAAAATGGAATATATTATAGTCATTGAACTTTACAAGAGGCCCTAACATACTGTAAAATCTGCACATGGCATATAAAGTACAAGTCTAATGCATCATAAACTAATATAATTAACTGATATGTCAATTGCAGCAGTCATTAAACATTCAACACACTTGCTCAACTCAAACATCGCTTGCTCTAGAACACAGGAGCTCTTGGGAATGATGCAGATGATATAGAAAAGATATATTAGGGAGTTTAAATAGACATTTCTTTATACCTATAAACAAATGTTCTAGTAAAGAAGCTTAAAAAAACTATTCCATTGAATTTTTTTTACACACATGACTCTAGCTATGGAAGATTTGAAGGAATACTTTGATTGCTGTTTATCCAAGTCTCAATCTGAATCTCCTCCATGTTCAGTCTAGCATTGAGGGATACGTGAATGTGTCTGGGATTTTTTTTTTTTTACTTTTTGTAGATTGGTCATTTAGGGCCCCTATTTATATGAAAACCAGAAAATTCCACATCCTAGGAAAACGTAAGAATGTACGAATCTGTTTCCAAGGCAGTAGGTTACTAATACTGGGAAAATTTGAATGAATACAGCTTAGTGTCTGTGGCTCTCAAGTTGTTCTCCAATCGGCCCTTACATCTTAGTTCTTGGACAGAAGGCCTGAAATATAAAAGCAGGTGGAAAAAATTTTCTTTCTTTTTTTTTTTAATTCCTTTCTTAAAACCTGCAAAAAATATTGAGAGCACTGGGCATCAGAAGTGTTTTGGCAGTTATAAAGGGAAGAAGGGATAGTGCCATCATATGGGCGCGGATGAGAGATGGTGCCAGAAGTCTGCCAGAGAACAAGCTGGCTGGCATGTCCCAAGGGGAGCGCCCCCAGCAACGAGCTGCAGTAGCATCCCTGGCAGGCCTGCTGGCAAGCAGCACCCACATATTACTTTCAGGAGGCAGCCTTGGTACAGCCCCTAGATGACTAACAGCTGAGGAAACAAAGCAAGCAAGTCGTGTGCTTTGGCTTTATGGCTCAAACTTCTTTTCTGGAGAGAAAGAGAGAGAGAGAGAAACAGATATATATAGAGAGAAACAGAGATTAACAGAGAGAGACAGAGAGAGACACAGAGAGAGAGACTAAAAATTATCCAGGACAGAAGAGGAGGCAAAATGGTAGATTGCAAAGCTGTTTTATAGCAAATTCAGGATGCACCCCTTGAAACATCTCAGCTCTAAGGCAGACTTTGAAGAAAAATGGGTTTACTAGTAGGAGGTAGGAAAAAAGTGATTTTGTAATAGTGTCGTCACACAATTACTGCAGTCCGTCTGCAGGCTTAAGGGAATATTCTGTTATCTAACTCCATTATTTTCAAGGGGAACTTTACACAGAAAAAGAAGGTAGAAAATATCATCTGAGAGATGTATAATTTGGAAAGAAAAAATGGTCATTCTTTTTTCATTTGCTGCTACCATTGTAATTTTGAACCATTTAAAAATATTTGCTGGTAAAGTCTTCTAATTCTGTTATTCGGATACTGCTAACTGAGAAAACGAATGTATCGAGTTGTCTAAATTATGACTCGAGTCCAGCACCCCAAAGATATGTACAAAATTATATTTTTATTTTCTGCCTTAAAACCCAGAAAACTAATTCTTCTACTCTCCATAAAGGTATGCATTTGGGGCTATGATTCATGTGACAAAAGTGGGTATCTGCTTTTCCCCACAAAATAAGAAAAACACTTGAAATCAAAGGACATTTTTACATAATAAATTCCCCTCAGGTATTTGAAGTGTTTACAACCTTGGGGCAGAGCAAAATTCTAAATGGAATTGGTGACACATTTTAAATGATGCCGTTCCATTTGGAAATTTATACCACCAACAGGATTTATCATTTTCAACTTTTATCATGGGAACTGAGCACAAGATCTTAGCAAATTCTTTTCTCTCCTGCACAAAGCCTCTTTCTCTGTCCTACTGACTGCTTTAGCGGTTTCTGTGTACTGAAGATCAAATGTGAAGATAAAACATCTCTGAAGCAATAAAATCAATGAATAAAGAAGTTTTGATGTGTGATTCAAATTTTACTTTCCCTGACACATCCAGGTGAGGTGTCCCCATCTGCCTTGCTCCCTGTAGGGCTCGTTAACTGTTTCTCTAAACTAAGACACACCCACAAGTCTGTGTTCTCTCTTGAAGGGGCCATAATAGATATTGACTGGTCGTCCTTTTTGTTCTATGTTTACTGAATACAAATACAGTGGCCTGCACTGGAAAACGTAAATTTTCTAACCATGTTAGTCCAACTTCTGAACCATGAAAGTAAACAAGTTCACAGAGACTTACAGAAAAAAAAAACTCTATAGCTGTCGATGCCTAAATATACAGGCACAAGCATTTCTGATGTGCATGCTAGGTAAAAAGACACACACGCATATAAACACACCTCACGCACAAACATAAACATTTTTTCATATACTTATGTATGCATAAAATGGGACATATTGATAGCTATAGAGACTGATGAATGAAATGAGACTGTAAGATGAACATACTTAAAATATTAAGGACTAAAAATTTTGCATAACTCAAAGTGCCAAAATATTTACGTATAATAAAATAATGGTTTTGTGTATACACGGGTGATCAAAACTATGGCGAATGTTTAAATGAAAACATTATGTAGTAAACAACACATTGCTGTTAACCCCCAGCAGAAGACTCGGCCTCATACTGAGCACACTTACCTCATCATTCTTGCCAGTTTCTGAAGCAGTTCTACAAATTCTCTTTCATGTCTTTGTAAGCTACCATATGACCAAAACTACAGCGAATGCTACTGCTGAGTGCCATCCGGATCAAAGGCAGGCTCACATTGCTTTGCGTCCTCACCCACCTTATTCACCAGATCTGGCACTGCGTGACTTCTGGCTCATCCCCAGAGTCAGAATCGCCATGAAAGGTAAATGTTTTAACTCGATTTAGGACACTCAGCCGTGACAGTGCAGCTAAAGATACTCGTGAAGGAGGACTCCCAGAACTGCTGCAGAAATTGGCAAGAATGATGAGAAAGATGTATTCGAAGGGAGAGGACATATTTTAAGGGAAATTAATGGGAATGTGTCTTTTACTGTAACAAGCTTTTAAAATTTAAACACACACTGTCATTTTCACTCATGCCTTGTCTATTTAAGGGGATTCAGCTACTGCATCCACTTTCTCCTCTGAGCTCACTTGGTAAGAAATAGCTAAGAATGAAGGAAGAAGCAAGCCCCCGTGCCCTTTAGTGCCTTGAAACGGCATGGTTGGTGGGTGAGACTCTCCTGAGGCGCATCCTTGTACTTCCTGAAAGTGAACACTACACAAATCTTTTCTACCCCGTCGCAAGCAATGCCATCCACCTCACACCTTCCCAGGGAGAGCTATTGGACTCCTCAGACTCAATTTCAGAGCTGCCGTAGCTCAACAGTCTGCAATAGGCACAGTGTAAGTGCCTACCCGGCTACAGCTCCTCTAGGAGAATTGCGCTTTCCAGAGCCTTCTGACAGGCAGCAGGTGAATTTTCTACACCATAGAATGCCACACACTAATTGAGTGGATTGGGAATGGCCCTGACACAATGGTGAGCATCCACAGATTGTTGACTCAGTTGCCTGCAGTGTGTGGGGTTTGGACAAGATGGGATTAGCTATTTAAATTATTCTGAAGAACTGAAACAGAAAAGCTGACAGACATTGAAGTTTGGGTGCGCCGTGTCTTACCATGAGGAATCCTGCTGCAACACCTCTGAAAGAAGGACAACGAAGAAGGAACTTCAGGCGGAAGAGAAACTAATGATGCTCTTCTCCATACAGACACTGGAGTTAAGTACGGAGCTTTATGATCATTAAGAAAGACATTACTTTTTTAAATGAGCAAGTGAGTAAATACAATCTCAAAGAAAAGGTGAGAGGACATTTTATGTTAGATTTTAATTTTACATTTTAATTAATTATTTGATTTGATAGAATATTTAAAACCCACCATTCTGCATTGTCCATGAAATTTTGTTAAATACATGTCTCGAATTCTTTAAAATTTAAAGAAAAATGTACATCATTTTTCTCCCTGAGGTATAAAGGTTACTTAACAAACGTTATTACAGAATTCATTGCAAACCAGAATAATTTACCTTCTTTTTTCAGACACTGAATTACCCTTTAAAATGATAACTGGTAAGTTAAATAAAAATTCATATGAGCTTACCCTTTACATGCCTGTCTATCTATATTTGTCAGGTTTTTAGGTAGTAAAATGATCTTGGCATTTCCTCTGGCATATCTTATACCAATGATTGTCAAAATGTGAGGACAAAATGTAATTTTTTTAATGGAAAAATGACTGTTTACTTGAATAATCATCATTATCAATAATTGTTGGGAGAACAGAAAACAAAGGGAGAAGCTACTTCAAAATTCAATAAATAAAAATAATAATAATGTCCTCAATAGGTGAGGTAAAAAATTAGATTTAGTGTACCAAAATATAAGGAAGATATATGTGATTATAACTTGGATGTTAGGAATATCCTATAAATATCCAATGGTTTTGTGAGCATGTTTTTCAGGAGCTCTAACATTCATGTATCAATAATTAATATTTTAGGTTTGTAAATTAAAATATATATGGGAAAATATTTCATACATTGCCACAATGACTGTGAGCTGCTAAAAGAGCTTTTTAAATTGTAAGGTTCTTTTGTACCTTGATTTACATATGACGTATCTGTATGTGTCTTAAAAAATAGCCTTTCAGTTTTCTCTTTTTTGTTTAGTAGATATCCAAACATATTCAGAGATTTCCAGCTGATGCTTTTAAAATAAACAGTCTCCTGAAAGAATACACACCTAAAAAAATACAATGAGATATATACAAATATGAAATTGTATTTTTGAGTATGTGTAGAAAATAATTTTGTTCAATTATTAAATTCCTCATTATGATTATTTGAGAAAAGTCATGAGCCCATAGTTTATAACTGAGGACTCTGTAAGAAAAACTTGGTATTCAAAGAATCAATAAAGTAGGATGATCAAGACAACTTTAATCAGAATTCCATATGTAGGACTTATTATAAAATTTTAATTTAAAACAGTAGTTTCTATTGACAGAATCATAACATATATAACACACACTTTGGGTAATTTTAAAATGCAACTTAATAGTATTACACTATTATCATTTTTTTTGCCTCTCTATCAATTCATATAGTAGGCAGAAATGAAGTGGTTGACACATTCAAGTACATAGTCCATAATTTCAAAGACAGAGTGCATAGACATCATTTTATTTTTATACTTTTATCATATATGTTAACTATCAAAACTTTGGTCATTATTATGGTCTAGATCCTAAATGATCCCCAAAGGCCCTTATGGAAGGCTTTGTTGCCATCCTGTGGAGCTGCTGGGAGGTGGGGGAACTTTTACAAGCCAGGGCCCAGTGGAAGGAAATTAGGCCATTAGTGGGGGGTTGTGTCCTTGAAGGGGGTTTTCTATCTACACTCATTGAAGGTATTAGTTGGTGGTCTTTCTTTCCTGTAATATCTTTCTCTGGTTAATGTAATGCTGGTCTCAGGCTGCATTAGGATGTGTTCCCTCTACTTCTGCTTTTGGAAGAGATGGTAGCAAAATAGGATGATTTCTTCTTCAAATGTTTGTTAGATAAGGGGAGCAGAACAGAGCCCAGAAACATACCCACACAAACACAATTAAATGATCTTTGGCAAAGGGGCTCAGACCGGTGGATAAAGTATAATATTTTCAACGAAAGGTGCAGGAACGACTGGACATTCAATGCAAAACTGTGAATCTAGGCACAACCGTTACATTTTTCACAAAAAGAAACTCAAAATGGATCACAGAAATAAGTGTAAAATGCCAAACTATGAAACTTCTAGACGGTAACACAGAAGATCTAGATGGCGTCGTGCTGAGCACAAGCTTTTAGATACAATATCTGAAAGCACAATTCAGCATTTAGATACAACATCAAAAGAATAAAACTGATCAAATTTCATTAAATCTAAAAACTTTGTACTGTAAAAGACATTGTGAAGATGAAAAAGAATCCACAGAGAAAATGTTTGCAAAACATTTATTTGATAAGAGGTACCCAAAATATATACCCAAAATATACAAAGAACTCAACATTTTCTTTTAAGAACTAGCTGAAGTAAAAATTGTAAAAGATCCAAACAGAAATCTCACTGAAAAAGTATATAGATGGCAAATAAGATGCTGAACAATGTATGTCATTAGGAAATTGGAAATTAGAACAACAGAGAGATGCCACTACATACCTTGAGGATGGCTAAAATCTAGAACACTTACAAGAGCAAACGCTGCAAGGATGTGGGGTGGGAAGAACTCTCATTCATGGTAATACAAAATGGTACATTCACATGGGAAAATAGTTTGACAGTTTCTTACAAAACTAAACACAGTCCTAATATAAGATCCAACAATCATGCTCCTAACCATTTACCCCATTGACTTGAAACTTTATGTCCATATAAAACCCTGCACTTGACTATTTATAAGTGTTATTTATAATTGCTAAGAGATATTTTTAAATGGTTATTCACCCCGCTCTTTTTTTTTTTTTTGGTGGTGCCGGGGATCAAACTCAGGCCTTTGTGCTTACAAGGCAAGCACTCTAATCACTGAGCTAAATCCCCAGCCCTATTCATCCCGCTCTTAATAAATATCTTTTCTACAAGTATAATCACGAGCAATGTTAAATGAAAGACATTGAGATTATAAATTGATGCTACAGGTTTTGGACAGTTTTACAGTTCCTTAAAATATTAAACTTAGAGTTACCATATGGCCCACCAACTCCACTCTGAGGTATATACTGAGAGAAATGGAAAAATATGTCCACACGAACACTTGTATGTAAATGTTTATAGGAATATTATTTATAGCTGCCAAAAATGAAAACAACCCAAATTATGACCAACTGATGAATGGATAAAATGTGGTATATACATATGGTGAGATATTATAATTCAGGCATCTAAAATATGAAGTATCAATAAATACTGCAACATGAATGAAACTTGAAAACATTATGCTAAATAAAAGAAGCCAGACACAGACATGTTTTATGATTCAAACTGCATAAAATAGCCAAAATTGGCAGACCTATATAGACAGAAGTTATATTAATGTTTACTTAGGGCCGTAGGTCAGAGTGTTATTGGGTAGGTTCTGTTATTCCTGGGTTCTTTCCCTCCTCGAGCAAAGAATTGAATGAGTGGGGGAAAAAGTAGTTCTAAAGTTTTATTTAAAATTATACAGAAAAGAAGAAAAGGAAAACTGAGCATAACAATAGAAACAGCAAAATGTGTACCAGGCCTAAAAGGCACAGTAGGGGGAAAAGGGAGATCTCCCTCCCTGGGGGTGCCCTAGAGAGAAAAAAAAAAGTCTCCAGTGTTGCTTCTATTTATTGAGTGGAGTTCCCATGAAAACTTGCGAGAACTCCCTACAATCTGCATGAGAGGGGTGGTGCTTGAAATTGGCGCCTCAGGCTGACGTCAGGTCCAGGCCACTCCCCCAGGGCTGACATTGGGTCCAAGCCACTCCTCGGGGGTCACGTTCCTTTACCAGCCAGCCTTAGCCATGCCATACTCCTACCTCAAGAGGATTGTTGGGAAATTAAGAGCAATTACCAAAGATTGTGAAATATCTCTTGAGTTGTTAAAATTTTTCTAAATTACTTGCGTGATCGTTGCATAATTCTATACTGTGATAAATCACACCGAATTATATACTTTAAATGAATTAATTATACAGAATGTGAACTACAGCTTAATAAAATTTATATAGAAGTAGAACAAAACAGAGAGAGACAGAGACAGAGGGAGAGAAAGGGACAGAGACAGAGACAGAGACAGAGACAGAAACAGAGAGACCAAATAAGTCCCACCTTCCCATATGGAGATACCAATTCTGAGTATTTACTTTCTTTAGAATAAAACTTGACTACATTCACTGAGTTTTAGCTTCCTCTTAATTAAGATGAATGTGAACATTGTGTAGGTGTGAGGATTTTTCGAGATACATAACCTCAAAATGACTACTTCTTTCACATTTGGACAAGTTTTACAAAACATAATTTTCTTCCTATGTGTTTTGCACAGAAAGAATAAAGGCATGTGGAGTCTCGTATCTGCATATACATCAAATGCTAATTGACAGAAGCAAGCGTAACTAGCCAATTCAGTCAGTGTCTGTTGACATATCCTTGTACCAGTGTCCAAATATGAAGCGTATTCCTGATGAAGTTGGTTTTTCTTTTTCCGGTTTCAGTATGCAACTTTATTAACATGTAAATGAAATCTTTAAGGATACACTTATATCAATATAAAGAACAGAAGTATAGTTTACTTACGATGAATAACGTCATTATCAGGTCATGCTGGAGAAATACTAAAAATATCTCGATTTATGTAATATAGCACAATAAAAATTAATAAATGTTCAAGCTCTCAGGATTATTTGGTAACTCTAAAATTGGCTCCTTGAATCAACACAGAGAACATAAGTATTTAAATTATAATGTGCATTGGTGTCATGAAATTGCAGTAACAAAAAGTAGTTCAGGGCTCTAGGAGAACGTACAGCTACTAAAAGTGTGAGCATTAATCATACAACTTTAGCCCTCACCTCAGGATCACTGTGTTCTGCTGAGTGTTGGACTTTCTGAACAAACCCTTTTGCTCCCCAGAATATGGAAATAAATTCAGATTTAATGAACTTTTCTTTGGTAAATAGCTTTGCCCTTTTTTCGAATTGGAAATTTATATTCTCAAACATTTCAATGATACTAAGAATAATGACCTTTGACTCATTTTTGTTAAAGGGTGCAACCAGAGATGACAGTACTTCAGCACTGATCAGTTCTCTTGTGTTGGCTTGATTTTTAGACAAGTATGAAGACACTTTTAAAACATAAAACTTGATTTTAACACCTGCCTTGTTTAACAATGTGAGGAAATCTAGAATATAACTGGCAATCTTGTGGTGATTCTTAAATTTCACACTCAGGTGCACTAATAATTTTATGCCAGTTAGTTGCACAGAGTTCAAAGGATAAGATATTAGATCCTTGCAAATTTGGTGTATATATGATTCACCCATTTTTGGTTCTTCAGAAGACTCAGAGCTATTATCAACCACATTATAAGCTCTAGTGTATTCTTTCTTTCTTTATTTATTTAAAAAAATAAAAAAATTTTTTTTTTTACCAAGAACATGTATTGGTACATTGTATACATAATGATCACATTTATCATAGTTATTTTGTACCTGTACATGATGTATCTTGGTCCCCCTCCCTTCCCCACCCCTCCCTTCCATTCCTTCTTTCCTTATTTACAGCAGGTTTATTTACATTTTTCCATTTTTTCTCTTTTCCCTTTTTCTATCCTTCTTTCCCCCCTTTTCCCTCTCTAGTACTACTCTCTTTTGAATATTATCTTTCTTTTACCTAATATCTATTATGCCTCTTTGTCTTTATGTACACATATCGTTTCTCATATCAGAGAAACATTTGATGTGTACTCATGAGTGACTGATTTATTTCACTTAGAGTATGTTCTCAAGGTGCATCCATTTACCTACAAATGATTCTAGTTTATCCTCTTTTATGGCAGATTAGTACTCCATTGTGTAGAAAAAACACATCTTCTTTACCCAATCATTAGTTGTTGGGAATTTAGGTTCTTTCCTAGACTTAGCTATTACAAATTGTGTTGCTATGAACATGGTTGTGCATATATCTCTATGGTATGAGGTTTTTAATTCTTCTGGGAAGATACCAAGCAGAGGAATATCTGGATCAAATGGAACCTCTAGATTTAGTTTTTTGAGGAGTCTCCATAATGATTTCCATAGTGGTTGCACTAGTCTACATTCCCACCAACAGTGGAGGAGGATACCTTTTTCCCCACAGCCCCGCCAGCACTTGTTGTTGGTTGATTTCTTGATAATAGCTGTTTTTTCTGGAGTGAGGTGGAATCTTAGCGTTGTTTTGATTTGCATCTCTCGAATGACCAGTGATGTTGAACATTTCTTCATACATTTATTTGAAATTTTAATTTTTTCATCTAAGAAATATTTATTAATTTCAGATGCCCATTTTTGGATTGGGTCTTTAAATTTGGGGGGTTTGATTTTTTTGAGTTCTTTATATATTCTAGATGTTAGACCTTTGTCTGAGGGACAGCTGGCAAAATTTTTTTCTCAGTCTGTGGGTTTTCACCAGGCTCTATTGGTGATTTCTTTTGCTGTGCAAAAGCCTGTTAATAAGATGTGGTCTCAAGCACTGATTTTTTGTATTGTTTCCTGTGCAGTCTGGGTTCTGTTCATAAATTTTTTTCCTACCCCTATGTCTTCGAGAGCTCTTCCTATTCTATTCTCCAGTAGATTTAGTGTTTCTGTTTTAATGCTTAGATCTTTGGCCCTCTTCGATTTTAGTTTAGTACATGGTGAGAGACATGTATTTAGTTTTAGTTTTGGGCATGTGGCAAGCCAATTTTTCCAGCACCATTTATTAAGGAGGCTATCTTTCTTCCAGTGAGGATGTTTTGCTCCTTTGCTGAAGATGAGGTATTTAAGTGTGTTTGGAGTTATTTCTGCATCTTCTAGCCTGTTCTATTCTTCCTCAGCTCTGTCTTTGTGCCAGTGACATGCTGATTTTATCACAGTAGCTTTATACTATAGTTTCAGATCAGGGATTGTGATGCCCCCTGCCTTGCCCCTGTTGCTCAGGATTGTTTTTGCTATTCGTGGTCTTTTCTGGTTCCAGATAAATTTCATGATTGTTTTTTCTAATTCTGTGAAGTACGTTAATGGTATTTTGATTGGAATTGCATTAAATCTGTATAGTAATTTAGGAAGTATGGCCATTTGCACTATGTTGGTTCTGCTTACCCAAGAACATGGTATATCTTTCCATTTTCTGATATCCCTTTCAATTTCCTTTTTTAGAGTACTATAGTTTTCAATGTAAAGGTTTTTTACTTACTTTGTTAGATAGATTCCTAAGCATTTCATTTTTTTGGATGCAATTGTGAAAGGTGTATCTTCTCTTATTTCTTTCTCAGTGAGTTTGTTATTTGTATATAGGAATACTATTGACTTTTAGGTGTTGACTTTGTATCCAGCTATGCCACTGAATTTAGTTATTAAATCTAGAAGTCCTTTGGTGGAATTTTTGGGGTCATCAATGTAGAGTATCATGTCATCTGTGAATAGTGAGAGTTTAACTTCTTCCTTTCCTATCTTTATTTCTTTTATTTCTTTCTCTTGCCTAATTGCTCTGGCTAATGTTTCTAGAACTATATTGAATAGTAGTGGTGATAGGGGACATCCTTGTCTTGTTCTAGATTTTAGTGTGAAAGCTTTCAGTTTCTGACTGTTTAGTATGATGTTGGCCGTTGGATTGTCATAGATGGCTTTTATCAGGTTGAGATACAGACCATCAATTCCTAATTTTTGTAGAGTTTTTATCATAAATGGGTGTTGGATTTTGTCAAGTGTTTTTTCTGCATCTATTGAGATGATCCATGTGATTTTTGTCTTTGACTCTGTTGATATGGTGTATTACATGTATTGATTTGCGTATGTTAAACCATCCCTGCATCCCTGGGATGAATCCTACTTGATTGTGGTATATAATCTTCTTGATAATTTGTTGCATTCTGCTTGCCAGTATCTTGTTGAGAATTTTTGCATCTATGTTCATTAGGGAAACTGGTGTGTAGTTTTCTTTTTTGATTGGATCCTTTTCTGGTTTTAGTATTAGTGTAATGCTTGCTTCCACGAATGATTTTTGGAAGTACTGCTTCCTTTTCAGTTTCATTAAAGAGTTTGAGGTATAGTGGTATTAGATCATCTTTGAATTTCTTGTAGAGTTCAGCTGTGAAACCGTCAGGACCTGGGCTTTTCTTTGTAGGTAGGTTTTTAATTATCTCTTCAATTTCAGTGGCTGATGTTGGGTTATTTAGTATTCTTATGTGTTAGAGTGTTCTTTAACTTTGGGACTATTGACCGAGTTTTCAATCACAACTGTAATACCAACATCATGAATTATATATATCTTGGGTAAATGGATAAGCAGGACTGATGCCCATTATGATTTTAGCTATTTCATGAATGAAAGGATCCTTAGTTAACTTCATCAGGTAAACAAGTTTATCAAACTCTTCAGGCTCTAAACTAAAGCAATGTGATTCGCAGAGAAAGGCCCTTGGATTAGGCCATACCTTTCCCTTTGCCTAATCTGTTTTTTGATCTCTTCTCAGGTTTGTAAGTAAGGCCCATTATAAGGTGGGTTCTTGGTCAGAGGCCGAATTCCCAGAAGAGTTTCAATCAAGCTTGCAGCCAGGGTCCAGTTTCCTTCTGGAGGCAAGGGTTGTTCCTCTCCCTCAACTGGGACTAGGACAATGTATCTAGCCCTTGACCATGCTGTTGCTTTTTGTTTTACAGTAAGTTTTGGTTTATGTGTGGGCTTGGGCTTCTCCTGCATCTAAGGTGGGGGCTTAAACACATGAAGAGGGAATTCTTCTTTCGGCCAGAACCAGAACCCTACAGTAGGCTCTTCTCCAGTCCAGAACCAGGAGCAGACATTTTCTTCATCTTACCAGTGGACTTGATTCCAGTGCCAGCTTTGTTCCCAGCCGTGGACTTGATGTTGGCCTCTTCCTTTATCTCATATCTGGACCTATATTGGCCTTATCATCAGCCTCGGCACAGGACCCAATATTTGCCTGGCTGCTGGAAACAACCCTGACTACCGCCTTGGTCATAGCACTGACTCTAGACACAGGCATAAACCTCTGACTTGGTTTGGGGCCCTATAGCAGGCTCTGCAAGGAGTTTTGTCTTAGTTTCACCCATGACTCTAGTATTAGTCATATTTCCCATTTTGCTTACTTCCCTTGTCCTAGTCACAGGTTCAGTGCAGGTCACTGTCTGTGTCTGGCCATTACTCCATCTCCAAACTTGGCCTGGGTCACTAATTCTGCTTTTGGTCCTGCCTCAACCGCTGCCATGGCCTGAGCCTCAGCTCTCACTGTGGCATTGTCAGGGCCACTGGTTTCAGTTTTCAGGCCATCCCCAACCTCTGCTCTAGCTTTTCTCTAGCGCTAGAGTTAATCATGGTCCAAGTTAAAAGCAACACCAAATAATGTACCCCAGCCCTGTGCAGGCCGTGACTGAAGGTCTGTCCCAACTTAATGTTTTCATACAAAGTCCAGTAGTCATTTGGCTCCCTTTCCAGCTACAGGTTCTGCCACTGATACGGGCAACGTGCTGAGGAAGCACACTCAAGGTAAAGAAGGATGGCTGTGCTGGGTGCAGCCCCATGAGGGTGGTGGTCTTCAGCACTCCAAGGCCACCAGATCTGAATTGGACCTGTATTGATCTGAAGTGTTTTCTTCTCCTTTCCTTGCTTCCAACGGTGACAAGCCCTACAGAAGACCTCCAGACAGACCCAGAAATCAAATGAAAAGACTGTGAGAGACATGGTTATTAACAGACCAGTAACCAGGACTTGAAACTTCTTCAATTCCAGGTCCTTGATTATCACACATTTACCATACAATCTCTTAATGTTCTGTCCCTCTCAGATACCCTCAGACAACTGTCTTCATCGATAGCAGCAACCTCTCTTCTTACATAGTCCATTCCCCTACTGGAAGCCACCACTACACCCCATTCTTTTCCCAATCAAGGCCGGAAGTGGGGCGAGCTTGAGGTTGGTTTGAATGAGGTTTAAGGAGTCAGATGTAGCTAAACCATTAATCTTGAGAGGAATATTCTACAAGGGAGTAAAATATTTTTGAGGGTGATAAAGTAATCCCATACATATGTCACCAGGTAGCATGGGTCCTTGCTTTAATAATAATGGAAATCAAAATTTCGGAATATGCTTACAGGAAAAAGTTTTAACCAGAAAGTAAGAAAACCTAGTAAGAGAGTCTAGCTTGAGGAGCTGACAAAGGTCAGAATGACCAGAGTAAGAGAGTAAGAAAGGAGTAAGAGCTGTTCAAGCTGGAGTCCTTTTCTATTTTTCTTACTCTCTTTTGCGAAGGTCCAGCCTGACTTGAATCCCATGCTAGAGTCTCTTGACATGTTTTCTTACTTTTTAATTAAAACTTTTTCTGGTAAATGTGTGCTTGTATTTGATTTTCATTATTACTAAAAATAAGGAACCATGGCAGCCAGGAACAGATTTTGACACCTAATATGGGGCTGTTCTGGCCTGCTACAGAATTTGCCTGCATCCCCAAACTGTCTGGATGCTCACAATATTGAGCACTGTGGATGGGTGAGACTCAAGTAGGAATATTGGCCTTAGAGTCAGTTTTCTATCTCTTTTTTTCCTTCCCCCATCCTCTCCGTGTTAAATTCCCTTGCCAGAAGTTGTGGCAAGATGTGAACTCCAAAGCATTGGGGTAGCCCCACCCCTACAGCTTTGCCAGTTGCAGCCCTCATGGCGCCTCCTTGGGCTGGTTTTATTCATTTCCTGTGGCTTTCCTCAGCTGCTGTGCCACATCCTTGGCATCACCACTGCATTTTTGGCTACACTCACATGATTCACAAACTTGCCTCTCAGTGGCACACTCCCTGGCCTCCCAGGTGGTCTGCAATCTGGATGTATGCCTCCATGATCCTATAATTCTTGCATTCTGCATGCCTGTAAAATTCACACTATGTGAATGATGCTAAGATCTTCCAACAGCTTGAGCAGCAGCCTGGTCCCCTTGCAAAATGGCCCCCAAAGCATCTCAGTGCTTGAGGAGGTGATCTGTGAAACAAATCCTGGGGAGCCAATTTCCTGGGCATCCATTCTCAAGAAGGGGGCACAAGGGCTCTTCTCGGATGAAAACTTTACAGTTTTGCACTGTTGGGCCTGTCAGTAGGGTCTTGCTGATTCCAGAGATGCCTTCAAGCCACTTTTCCTATTATCCCATACAAAGTACTTAGCTTTCTTTTAAGTGCTAATATTTTCAGACTCTTTCTCATAGCCCCAGCTTTGCACGAGTTCCTTTTCTGATGAGACTGCAAACTTTTTAAATCTGCATTTTGTTTCTCATTATCATTGTAGATCTGGCTAAAAGCATCTGGCAGTGCCCTTCCCACAGCCTGAAGATTGGGTTGCTTTGTAATTTCCTGCTGCCACATTAATCTACTACCTTCAATGTCAGTCTCCTGAAACATCTCAGCATATGGACAAGATGAAGACATTTTCTATCAGGGAATAACACACATAGCCTCTAGTCCAACTGCCAAAAGAATTCTTGCTTCCAACTGAAACTTCCTGAGGCTGGCCTATAATACTCACATTCCTATCAGTGTTCTAGACTTCTGAACTCTGACCTGAATCTCTCATCAATCTATGCTTACCCAAATGATAGCATTCTAAGGCTTCTCTACCCAGAAACCTTTCCAAACTCCTCTGCAAACCAGTTCCAAAGGTTACTAAATCCCATGGTCACATACATCCACAGCAATGACACTACTTCTGGTACCAATTTCTGTCCTAGATAATTTTTTGTCATTAGATGCAATACCCAACACACAGAAGTTAAAGTAGGAGAGGTTAATTTTGACTCACAGTTTCAGTGGGCTCAGGCCACGCTCAACAGGCTCTAAGGCAGAAATAGTACAGTGAAAATGCAAGGTGGAAGACAGCTGCTCATCCCACAGCAGCCAGGAAACAGAGAAAGAAAAGGCTGGGACAAGAGTACACCCTAGCAGGTCACAGCCCTGAAGACCCAGAACCAACCGTGCCTCACCTCCTAACAGCACATTCCACTACTAAACTCATCAGTGAGAGAACCCGCTGATGAATGTAGCATCCCCATGACCCAATCCCCTCCAAACATATGAGACTTGTTTTTTCACTTTCTGACACTCTCCTTATACACTGGTCAAATCTACTACTCATGCTTTCCAATGAATTTTTCATATCTTGTATTTCTGCCTGATGTCTTTTCTTAATTTTTTATTCTTTACCATAATAATCATTCATATCTGGTATTGATTAATTTGAGCAATTTATTATTTCTTTAAGCTTGTTGAATATTTTACTAATAAAATCCATTATCTACTTAATTAAATTCTCTTGAACTGGGCAAATATGTTATGCCTTTGCATACATATTTCTTCTTTTATATCTTGACCATTGATTTTTTTTTTAGTTATTTGCCTAAAGATTTTTTATATTGTGACCACTGATATATTAGTTCTTTGCCTGTGGCTTCCTCTACTTCAGTGTTCCCGAGATCAGATTTTGGAGAGTTAAGGGTGTTTTGAGGCATCGTGCTGCCTTGCTTTCTCGTAGTTCTATTGCTTTTGCTGTGTGTTGAAGATAAGCTAAGGTGGGGAGACTCTGTCACTGCGGCGCAGATCTATTTAGACAGACTCTGTGTCCCTGTGATGCATCCTTGAGTTTTTTATGCTTTGGTGTTTAGAGACCTTTTCAACCTATTCAGCATAATAGTCCCAGTTACTGCATATCAAGGAGAGAACAGTTATTAGTTATATCAACATCTGCAGAACAAACTATATATCAATCATAATTCAAAACTTCTTTTGAGAATTCCACACTTCCCCATTTTCAATAGCCTCGAAAGAGAAGTAGGCTGGGACGTACAAACTGATAACTAGTAGGCTGAGATGGAGAAGATGAGGGAATGAATGGAGATGAAGAAAAGAGAAACAATAGTTCAGAAAGAGAAGAAAAATAGAGATAACGGCAAATGAGAATGAAGGAAGAGATATGACTCTGGCGATATTTTTGTATCTGTGATGGAGGGAGGAAAAGAAGGTGAGAAGTTATTTGCAGGGACAGAGAATAGAAATAGAGGGAGGGAGGGCAGTATGACTGAAGATTGGGAAAATCTGTAGGATTATTGGAACCAACTGAAAAACTGATAGAAAACATGAGTTTGGATCCTCTGTGCACAATTTTTGTTGGATTTTATCCTCCTAAGACAATAAAGATACGTTTAGTGCAACAAATGCACTAATTGATTCTTATTCTGTTTCTTGTATACAGATACCTCCTCACATATACATATACCAAATGAAAGGAGACCAATGAAGGAACAATGAGAAAGAGAAAAGAACAGAACATAAAATGGTAAAAGAAATTTTAAGAGAGAATAAAAAGGTTAAAAAAGAGAGAAAAATTATAAAATAAAAAGAAAACCAAAAGGAATTAAAAGTAAAAAACAGATGAAAAAGTAGAGAACCCCCTTTGGATGGGCAGGAATCTGTTACATTTCAGGTGCTCTACTGTGGGTGTGACTAGCTAGAGTTTTTTTCTCTGTCCTCTGATCAGAAACTTTTAATTGGTTTGAGGTGGGAGATGGGATCGGTAGAGCAGGGCTGGTCGAGCACTCAGTCCACTGATACTGCGGCAGTGTCCTCACTTCAGGCCCCCTTCCCTTTGTGGGAGTCTCAGTTGTTTGAGTCAACCTCTCCGCTCCATTGTAGTTGGGTGAGGCACACAGCTGCCCCTGGTCCAGCCGTTCCTCTGTCTCTGCGCCTTCTTCAAATTCCCTGACTCTGCCTCTCAGAGGATCTGTGTTCAGCGAGGGTAGCTCATTGGTCCATGGAACCTCATGGGGGAGGGCCCTTCCACATGGGACTCAGCACAGTCCCGTGGCCAGAGAGAGGTGCTCCCCTGGACTCCTAGCTCATCAGTCTTCAGTGGCTGGTGGAACTGCTCCCACACGAGCACCAAACTGTTTAGCACCTGGAACGAAAGACAGCAGGCAAGACGGCGCAGAGCCTTGTTGTGTCTGGAGTATGGTGGCCACTGCTACAGTGACTGTTCTCTACCCCTGACTCATCCCAGCTACAGCTGCTGTGCCCTCCTGCCTGTTTCTGGGTCCATATCCTGATCCAAGCCACTGTTTCCTTCTGTCCCAAGAACTCATCAGTCAGACTTAATCTCTGCCCTCTGACTGATTTCCTGGCTCCCTGACTTTCCCTAATCTTGAGGGGTTTCTCCTGTGACTGTCTTGGTCACTGGACCCCATTTTCCAGTAGAAAGGGAGCTAGGACAGCCAGGCACTGGGTGGTGAGTGCGCAGCTGAGCACATGGTACAGCTGGCTGGCTGCAGCTGCCTGGCGCCCGGGCAGGACTCTTCACCACTCGTCTGGACGTGGCTCTCCATAGCCTGGGCTCGAATCTCTGTCCCCTGACCTTGGCGTGCTGCCACAGATCAAAGCCACTAGCTACTGCTGTTTCACTGGGCTGCTTCCCTCCACTCTCAGCTTCTTCCCTCCAGGAGTCAGGTGCCTTCTTAAAATGATGAAAATGAAGGTCAAGGCCAGGGCTGAGAAAGCGGCCTGCATTTTCCTCTAGACGCACATGATACTAGGTATTGTCCAGTAGGTTCTTCTTTCAGATTGCCTACCCACGCCTGGATTTTTTTGTTTGTTCCCCTCTTCTAGGTACCTGCAGATTCTGGCAAGCAACCAACCTGTGTAAATTTCATGAGTGCTGCTAGCTTTAATCTGCCATCTTCTCCTCTTCTAAAGAATCAATTCATAACTCGGGTTAAATAACTGTTTTTTAGATTATTATAGTGTATGTGCTACTCTATATATCTGGTTCTAGAGATGTGTATACATTCGAGGACTAAACATGCTGTGTGAATGTGCAAGTTTGTAAAACTGAAGATACATATATTTGATACATGCAGAGTAACCAGTTAATGCTCTATTTTATACAATACGCATTGCATTTAGATGACAAACATAAAATAGTAAAACTTCTAACACTTTTGCTGTTTATATTCTGTATCATTCAGGTGGGGGAACATTTGCTATTTGGATACTCCTACCACTTAAAATACAGTCTATTTCCTCAAGGCTTTAACCTAAGTAAGCATTTTGTTAATAATATAAATGGGATGCATTTCTACATTGGGTAATAGGTGTATTTGTGGTCATTGGCACTGGTTTTTAAATTTATAAAGGATGTAAAGCTATCCTTTGATTTTTTTTTTGTCTGTATAGTTAAACTTTGTAGCTCTGTAAAATAAAAAAATCATGCAATTATAGCTATACTCCTGAGCCATAGATACAAAATTTGCCTCAAAAAGTAAAAAGCCTAGTTAATATGTCAAAATTTCTATATAATTGTGTTGCTGATTATTAAGTTGTTTGTGTGTTAAATGCATTTGTTCTGCTTAAGGATATGAGGCTCCTAAAATTCAGAGCTTTAAAAAAAAAAAAAAAACACTTTGCCATACTGCCTCCCCCAAACCAAAACTGCTTATAATGGTAGAGTTCTTTTTCTTTTTTAGGCTTGTGTGTTCCTAATTGTATTATGATAATTAAATATGTCTAAACATTGTGCATTCTAATATTAGTCACCTAAAAGGTACATCTGTAAATAAATACGTTCTACTTAGGAGTACTTTAGCCAACACTCTTAAATACTATTAACTGACAAAGTTAGACTTATTGATTATGTTTTTGCGGATTTTGCTGTTATTAATTTTGTTTAATAGTTTTCTTTCCAGACCTGTTATCTGCTAATGTTGTACGGGAGTATAACCTATTGCAGACAACCTGAACAGTATTTTAAGGTGATAAGCCATTCCTTACAAGACACACAGAAAATGACGCTAACTCCCTGCGTCCAGAAAAAAGTACAAGAGTTAGGATTAGGACCCACTACTCTTGCTTTAAGACTGGTATAACCAACCTTCTAGGCATCCAACAACCAAAGCTTGGAGACTAAAACTGAAAAAGAGAAAAAGGGCTAGGAGGACAGCCAATATTTTGGCGCTTGCCCATTGTAGTCAGCCAGAACCTGGAACACAATGGAAGGCCACTGAAAGGGCTCTGCAGCTCCAGTGAGCAGCCCAGTCTCCTGAGCAGGAGGCTTATTGGACTCCCATGAGAAGAGTCAGCCAATGGGCACGTTGCATCATGCAGGCAAGGGTCCCCTGCTTCCCAGAGAAGAAGCCACACGGCAAAGCAAGACTGCAGTCCATCCTGGAAGATGACACACCTAATAAAAACTGAGGGAGCCAAAAGGTCCTCAAAGCAACTCCTGAGGAGTCTTGACTGGCCTTAATAGTAAAAGTGGTTCATTTGAATGGCTACTTTGTCTTAAACACTCAACAGTAAAATATAACCATAGAATAAAATAGTTAATACCATTAAAAAGCAAGAAAGGGAGACAGACAGAGAGACAGAGAGAAAGATCTTTATTCTTCCAAGGTTAAGGAAAATAAAGACAGGGTGGGGTGATGCAGTCATGATAGTGAGGGGGGCCAAACAGAATTCAGGGCCCTTACTGGCTACTCACCAAAAGCATGATTTTTTTTTTTTTTCTGGGATACTCAGGGACCTAAAAGCCAATTTTTCTAAAAACCAGGACCCTTCCCTTAGGTATACAC
This sequence comes from Hystrix cristata, assembly GCA_004026905.1. NCBI lineage: Eukaryota > Metazoa > Chordata > Mammalia > Rodentia > Hystricidae > Hystrix > Hystrix cristata. Next base: position 34,352 of record PVJO010009314.1, read on the forward strand.
ATGCCCAATAGGCGACTATAACCAAAACAAATCTCGACTTTCATTTTGTACCCCTTGTTATTGGAAACCTTGGTTGAACCTCTTTTTAGTTGTGCATGTGGTTGAGCTGATCATTCAGGGAATGTATGTGTAGTAGCTGGCAGGACAGAGCTGATTAGCCCTGAAGTAACATGAATACTGAGGACACCAAGATAAGAGGTTTACAGGGTTTTTCTGCTATATCCACATGCAGTTAACTCCCGTGCTGTGTTTCCTCTTCTGGGTGGGAGGGAAAGTATTTAGGGAGTCTGCCCACCATTCTGGTCTCCTCAGTGCTCACTCCTTCCCTCAGGCTGTTAGAATTGATTCCAAGATGGCAGGTTCACAGGGTGAAGAGCGTGGGAAAAGCCCCAGATCGGCGGCGATGCTGCTTCTCTTTTTCAGTGACCTAGATATGTGGTTCAGTTGAGAAGTTGATTTTCCATATCTGGGAGCTTCTGACTCCTCCATTTCAAAGCACCTGCATTGTCTGGTGTCTGTCCTCTGCGCTTCTGCAATGTACCTCCTTCTCTAACAGGCTATGTTGGCATCTCCCAAACTTTAATGGTTATAAACTTAGCACAGGTGAAACTTTTCCATAATATCGTTCACTAAATTAAGTAGTAAGCAATAAAGCAATCATAGTGATATAACATGTTGAGCAGTATTAATAATTCTTGTTCTTAGAAACATACATTTTCCCTTTTTGAGATGCACACACAGTGTAGAGTTCAGCCAGATTTTAAATTACTTAGATGTTTATCATTTATGTGGTTTGTCATTAAAATTATCAATGAATTTTAATTATGTTTACTTATGGCTAAAGAGACTACTATAAGCATAGATTTTACTGGACTAGCCTTCAAAGCAACACCACCGTGAAGTGAGGAAGATTTGAAGGACAGAACACGAACATCACATGCAGGGAAGAGGATGCGCTCGTTGCTCAGCTCTGTTGTTACGTAACTACACTCTCTGTCTCTCCCGTCCGCTGGCTCGATCACATACCCTCTTCTAATGTTTTTGCTGTGCTTTTTCCTTTCCTCAAGAGTATTTTGTCCACACCAACCACAGGATCTTTTCATATGCTTTTCTTTCCACCCAGGCCACTAGTAACCACTTCAGCTGCTTCTCCTCCCTTCTTTCACCTCACATTTCCATTAATTTACTTTTACTTTTTTTATTTACAGTCTCTATTTCTCTTCTTAGCAAACATCTATTTGTTGCTTTTTATTTAAGTCCTCCCATCCTGTATTTCTGTTTTAGAGAATCACATTCGTTTTCTTCATAGCACTTGGTATAGTCATAAATCATTCATTAATTTATCGGTACGCTTGCTTACTGCCGGTCTCTCTCACCAGGTGCTGAGACTCTAGAAGGCAGAGACCGTGTTCATAATTCCTGTCCCAGGTCGTGTCCGTGAAATATTTATTGGCTAAATGAATTCAGAAGGGAAAAGGACAGAAAGGATAGAAACGATAATTGTGTCATGCTGGGCTTAAAGATTAAACTTTGTTAAACTTTCTGTGATTTCTAAGAAATAATTATGATTATTTCGAAAAAGGGGTTGACTTTAGTGGCTAAAATACATGTGTAAGAGGTTTACTAAAAGTGATATCTATTAATATGGAGAACAGAAAATTTGAGCTGTTTCTGACTCTCATCTGGATCCAAATAAGCTGCTGTATATCAGTTCTGTATTAGGTGTGCAGGTTCTTGAAACTGTTTCACATAGAGTATTTATTACTTTATGGCCTTCAATAATTGCATCTAGTCAACTCTTTGGGGTACAGATGATAACAAATTTTTATAACATCCTTCATTAAATTAATCTTTTTGCTGTATTGTTACTGAATGCTAAAAGGAGAAAATTCTCCACGTAGAAAAAAGATACTAACTTAATTTAAATAGAGTTGTTAGTCAAAAACAATTATTGTGTAGGATTATTAAGATAAGAAGTTAAATTACGTTAAATAGAGTTGTTACTCAAAAATAATGATTATGTATTAAGGTGCTAAGAGGAGCTTGCTCCGATTGATTATCTGTCATCATCTGTCTTGTTACTATTTTTAACATAACTAAACACTTGTAATCTGATAGCACTATAAACATTATTTGAAGTGAGAAGATGAGAATATATACAGTTTCAGGGATTCTTTTGGTGATTTTATGCTTATTCCATGCAATAACAACCAAATTATTCTCATTTAGAATGCATTGATTTTCTGTCTTTAGGGAACTCTAATTACCTTCCAGTTAAAAGACAAGCTGACCAACTTCCACGCCAAATTACACCTCTTCACGGTTTACACTGCTTCCAAATGTCACCTTCTTAAACCAATGTCTTCATTTGAACTCTGAGGAGTGTAAATCAAACATATCAAGCCATTGCAATTGTAATGAGTTACCTCCACAATGAGCCACACTTGAAGTCTGAGCAAGCCAGTTGACATTTAAAAACAATTTAGCGGAAGCATATCAAAAGAAAGGGGCCTCAAATATGACTTTTATTTCATACCTGTCCAAAGGTGATTTTTAAAATTCCCTTTTAGTGACACAAAAAGGTATCTCATCCACAGTACTTGATTCTATAAAGCACTCTTCCAACTCCTTTACTTTATAGGTTTTTAAACTCCTGATTTCCAAAGTCCTCCACCCTCACAAACGTCATCAGAAATGGACACACACTGGAAGAACTCTAAATCTCTATCTTCTGTTCTTAAATGTTGGGGTTTTTTCCTCTTGTTGATTTGTAACTTTTGAACAAGCTCCTTGGCCTTAGTAACTTCCATTCCCTCAATCTCTCTTACACCTCACTACCCGGTACATGAGCGCATTTAGGTTTATTTGCTTTCCTCATTAGTATAGACCACAGAGCCAGTCGCTTTTGATGCCCTTGCTCTTTCGTCCTCTGGCACGTACCTTCTCTGTTCTCAGGTTTTGGAACAGCTCATGAGAAAAATCACAAAGTGCTTTGTTTATCAATTCACTATCTCAACTGTGTTGTTGCTCAAATGCTGTGTATTCATCTTCCGTTGAATCTTTGTAACATCTCCACAATTTTGTTTTACAAATTGTACTTTTTGACCTGACAACTGCAATTTTCCTGTTTTCTCCTCTTTTAGTAGATTATTTTTGAAAAACAAAATTCACAAACGTCCTGGGTAAAATACTTTGCCTCCTTGAAATGATTTTGTTTGACTACTCTTTTCTGATTTAGCTCCTAAAAGAAGGGAACCAGCCCTCTTTCTAATGCTCATTTTTCATTGGTCTTTTTAAAATGTCATTTCTTACTCCCTCTGAAACCCTGTACATTTGATTTTACCTCCCTTCTTGAATGTCAACTAGCTCTATACTACTACTTTCCTTGTACCAATAAATCAACAATCTCAATCACCTTAGAAAAAAGAACAAAACTGAGAATCCTCCTGTCTCTACAGTCATGTCAAGCTCTTTTTTCTCTGTTTTAACCATTTTTCTTACAGATCCCTGCTGTCACTCCAAATTATTTATCCAGTCTGATCACCTGTGTTTTAATGGGTTAATTTAGTCCATTTTACTTTTTGGATAGCCATTAGATTAGAAATTATTTTTTGTTCTCTTTTTGTATCTTTATATAATACTTCCTTTATTGAAATACTTGTTTTTCAACATGCTTGCTTTCCTCCAGATATATTCTTTCACCAAAGACGAGTCTGTTATTTAAGTTGCTGTCATGTTCCTTTGATAACTTGTTGTTTTCTTTCATTTTTTTTTGCCTTAATATTTTTTTAAGTAAGCAGCAATAAACTTTCTCCAAAATACATATTTAAGAGTTTTTTATTTTATGGTTAGTACCTTTATGTCTTAAGAAATCATTCCTATAAGTTCAGAAATTTGTAGAAATGTTTCTAAAGTTTTTAAATTTTTGCCTTTGGAATGTAAGGAAATAATCGATTTGGATTGACTTTTGTGATGGTATGAGGAAGAAATTTATTTTCTTTTTGTTTCCTGTGTAGATAACTATTAATTCAAGCTCATTTATTAACTTTCCTCACTTCGAAGTTACTTTGACACGTCTCCTCTGTCATCTTTCAAGGTGGTGATAGCTGGATTACTTTTGGGTGTTTTGTTTTATTACAATTGTCAGTTTGTCTCGTTTTGTGTGTGTAACACATGTTTCAAGAACGATCACTTTACAATAAATCTGTATATGTTGTGGGGCAAAACTTTTCTCCTCTTTCCCTACCATATTTTTTATTTCCCAGGGAAAAATTTAGCATCTTAGTCTTCACTATAAATATTTAACCCAACTTATCAAGTCCCATATTTAACATTGCTTGAATTTACATTAATATTTTATCACTTTGACAGATAAATGTGGGGAAAGTAGCATCTTAAAAAAGTTTTTTCCGGGCTGGGGATTTAGCTCAGTGGTTACAGTGCTTGCCTCGCAAGCACAAGGCCCTAGTTTGATCCCCAGCACCCCCCCAAAAAAAAAAAGTTTTTTCCAAACTATATGAGCTAACTTTCTATCTCTTTAATGTTCTCCAGTAAAGAAATTCAGTTTGGTCTTAACCAACACAAGGGTTTTAATACTTAGCCAGTGAGTGGAGAACACCTGTCGATTGAAAACACTTTGACCCTTGTGATCATACTGTAAACAGCCAGAGGATAAACTAAAATCATCGGGGAAACTTTCAGGGTTCATCTACAGAACGAAATCAAGCTCCTTCATTGATGCACACTTAGAGTACTGCTCATTTTGCTTGTGAGGACAGTCTATTTAGGAAGCGTAAGTGTAGATTTAAAAACGACTCTCATTTATCCACTGTAAGTGGGCCATTGGCAACTTGGATAATTAGAATAGACAGCCATGTGTATGGACACTTTAACACCTGGAACTCATATGACGCTATTTTAAAAATAATAGAACTCTAGTGCAGAAGTCCCAGAAAGAGCCATTACTGCAACATTCTGCCTTCAGTGATGGCATTCTACCACTTAACATATTCCACTTAAAATTACTGAAGATCATTATTTCCTATCACCTTCAGCACCAGAATATTTATCAGAGTTAACAAATACCAAAACTAAGTAAATTGGTATTACCCTCTCTTCCCCTTTTAACCTTCATGATGTGGAACAATTAAATGGTCTAAAAATAGGCAGTAAAAAGGAAATGGTTAGAGATTTGGACTGGAAAGTCACTAGACAACTATTTTGCTTGAACTGTTAAAACTTTCTCTGTTATACCACCTAGGAAAATCAATAACTAGGCAACGAATTGCACAATTTCTTCAAACCTTTGAGAATGTTTTCTAAACTGTAATAAACTCATATTCCCCATTTATCCAGAGAGAACCGAAAGATAACTGTGAAACACATGCATGTGCCATAAGTTAATTCTGTAAAATATGAATTCCTAAATTCCATCTGTAACTTCTACTCAGACTTCAAGCTCCAACTAAATGCAATATTAAACTTCCCTAATCATCAAAACAAAATGTGATATCTTTTCTCTCTGATCTCCCTGCTACCTTATACCTAATATACTAGCAAGTATCATTTCCCTTGTTCCTATCATATGTTTTGGATTGTCTCATTTCACATTTCTACTCTTAAGATATCTAAGGGTAGAAAAACTATCAGAAACATTTTTGAATGAATGGCCATTTCATAGGTTCAACCAATGAAACATGGTATCTGTCTCAGCACAACCCACAGTGAATGTTTTCCTCGGTCTGTTCAATAGTAATATACCACCAGCAGCAGTTAGCTTTTTCCTGTGGCAAATATGATAATTTGCCTATCTCTTACATTTGGGATTTGGGTAACTGAAATGTGAATGATTGACACCAGTGAAAAAGTAGGCGGTGGAATAATCACTAACTGATGGGGGCAGGAGAGCTGGACAACATTCCAGAGCAAGCTCATTCTCTTTATATTGATCTCCAGCTGTGTGCTAGAAGAGCTGCAGGCAGCCACCCAGTCCTAGTTTCATAGAGAACAAAATCTTTGAAACTATTTAAAAAATTTGAAACTATCAATAGATTGCTATGTATCAAAAAAGCTGAAGAAACAATGGAGAATTACTATTTTACACAAGGCAGGACCCAGTAGATCAAGTACGTATGTAATTCTTTTAAAAAGCTAATTTTCATTATATTCTTTAGTCTAAAAAAAATCGAGACATTTAGATAGAATATCCAAAATGTAGCATATTTCTCATATGGAAAGAATGTATGATCAAATATTCAGCACAGTTTTTGCAAATCTGGTGTATAAATGTTCTAACGGAGTCCCCTAGACTCTTTTTACTAGCCATTCTTAAGAGCCACTGGTTGCAAGCATCACCAAATTTTATATATTCTATTCTACATACAGAATAAACATTTATTTAAATGACTTCTTCAGATTTTATGACTCAAAGGTTAAGAAAATTCTCATTCATAAATTACAAATTGAGTCAAATGGAATTTCTATTTTTTAGTTTTTTGAGGGTCTCCATGCTGATTTCCTCTGTGGTTGTACCAGTTTATATCTCCATCATCCACATTGAAGGTTTCCTTTTCCCCCAAGCCTCACCACATTTGTTATTATTTGATTTCTTGATAATAGACACTTCTTCTGGAGTAAGATGGAATCTCAGTGTTGTTTTACTTTACATTTCTCTAATGGTCAGAGATGTCAAGCATTTTTTGGCCATTTGTACTTCTGAGAATTGTCTATTCATTTCAATTGTTCATATTTTGATTGGGTCTTTTATTTTGGTTGTCTAATTCTTTGAGTTCTTTATATTTTCTAGATATTAGTCCTCCTCCATTCTTAATGGCTTCACGAAATTAAAGGAAATAGAAGTCAATAGTGCAAGCAGTTATTGAATAAATGAGTAATTATTGGTGCTATTGAGCCCTTCACTTAAAAATATACTAGCAGAGTTGGAACTTCTTTGCTCCTTTCATTTCCCCATCCCGTCCTCCTTGGCCCTCTCCTTGTTCCCTTGGACCACTCCCCTACTGGATGAGACACATCCCTGTGTCCCTTTCTATCCACCCTTTATCATTTTCTATACATTATATGCCATAACAAGAGCTAAGACAAATAACATGAACAAGTACAAAAAAAGATGATAAGGGAACTAGAGGAGGAGGGGGGAGGAGGAGGGAGAGGAGGGGGGAGGAGGAGGGAGAGGAGGGGGACTAGGAAAAAAAACCCGTTAATATATACATGTAAACCACTCCCCAAGATGACTGTAAACTGTGTGAATTGCAAACATGTACTAATAAAAAATAAAATTGAATTTAAAAAATATAGAAGCAGAAATTGTTTTCTACTTCTTCAACATTACACTCCCTATTTCTTTTGTATCAGAACACTCAATACAGTCCATGAATTAACTGCATTATCTATTAGAAATGTACTGCAACTTCAATATTTTCTACTAATAGCTCAATTTATATAGTTAATCACTGTGGGCACTATTACCAACCTACCAAAATGACTTTTTTTTTAAACTTCATCAAATATATGAATGGTAAAACACGAACTAGACTATAGTATTTGAACAAAAGTAAAAGTATCAGTGAAAATAAATACTTTTAAAGTAGATGCAACACTATGTTTCCCAAGATGTTTTCCAGTGGAAGTCATAAGAAATTCTCAAATCTGCGTTTATTGTTCTTCCTGTATAAAATTTCTCTACACAATGAAACCACAGCCACTGATGACTGTTGTCTACAGTAAATTTGAGTTCCATGTTACAAAACCTCATTAACTAGTTTCTATTGAGTATTGCTTACTTGTAACATGTTTTCTATTTTGTTTTAAATTTTATCAAAATTCCTGAAACTAGTTGTGAGCTTGCTTTCCGACTTCCGTTTTTGCAATCTGCAATAAGGAAACTTGTCTAATTGTTTTCCTTCTTGTCTTATTCATATGAAAGTCAGTTTCTTTAAAACTTGTGTAACTCACCAAAGGTAAAAATTTACTGAACTTCCTAGGAATATTTGATCTAGTAAATTGTTATTTATTTCCTAATACTGTTCTGTATTTTTTTTTTTTTACGTGAAAGGGACTTTTCAAAGCATCTAGCCTTCAAAATCTTTATGTGCCTGGCCATCCACTTGAAAAGGAGGTCGAGGTAAGTTAGTGGTCACTTTTAATTCTGAATGAAATGACTACTTTTGGCCTTCAAATAATATCTGAGAACAAAATGAAGGGTTTGTGAAGTACACAATATGAATTATATGAATGTCATACACATCCTATAGTGACAAATGCATAAAGTTTGGAGCCAGACAGACTTCCTCACTCTGTCACCTGTTGTCTAGGGAATTTTGTGAATTTTACTTCTCTGAGAAAAAAAAATGTAGAAAACGAGAGTAATTGAATTTGTACCTACAAGTATCGTAAGTCTCTGACTTACAAACCAGCTCCTTTCTGGGAGAGCGTTTGTAAATTGGATTAGTTCTAAGTCTAACCAAGTCAGTCTTACACACTTTTGACACAAGTATACAAAGTATATTGCTTTGTACTGCCTAGCAGTCCCCTCCACACCACCATTGATATTTCTCTTACTTCCGGACATCCTGGGCTCTGATTGAGCACTATCGCACCACACAGTAAGCACACAGCAGCACAGCTGGGACAAGGTCCGGCAGACACATGAGCTACTTCTGGGATTTTTTTCACATCTATGAATGTTCGTAATTCAAGGTCCCATTGTATCTGTGAAAGTTCCCAACTCGAATGTTGGTAAGTTGGGGGTTTACTGTATTGGAAGGTAACCATTCTCAGAAAGTGATAATGACAACTCTGTACCAATTGTATGTCACAATCTGTCAGATATCATATATATTCCTTTTTAACATTTAACATAAATGTTGTAATTTCTTTCCACTTCCATTGCTACCATCTTAGTTTTAGTGAAATGATTCTTTGCTTGAACTGTGTACATAGTTTACAAGTCTCCTGCTGCTGCTTCCCTCAGTTCTTGCTTTAGCCAGAGAAGTGGAAGAAACGTGTATAACTGATTATATCCTTGCTCCTAAGTCTGCCTAACACACTTGGGGTCATTGAAAATCCTTACCATGACCTACAAAATCCTGTGTAGGAAGCCAGACTTCCTGGCTTCCTCTAAGGCCTTATCTTTTTCTTTTTCCCTCATACTTATTCCATTCAAACTAGCCTTCTTTCTGTTTCTCAGTGAAATTTATTTTCACCTCAGGGTCTTTGTATTTGCTTCCTTTTGTTTGAAATACACTTTCTACAGGTAAAAACAGGTTACTCCTTCCTTTATTGTCTCAAATCACATTTCCTGTAAAGAAAATCCTATTCTGTTTATTCGATTTAAAATCACCTATTATTGCTCTCTTCTTTAGTTTACATTCCTACACATAATACTGCCTAACATTGTGTTATACATTCATTTATTAATTATTATTTTCCACAAAATATAAGCTTCACAGGGCCAATTTGCCTTACTCCATGATAAATCTCTCTAGCAGCTAGAGTATCATAGTCATATGACAGATGTTTATTATTGCTGAATGAATTTTTAAAGGGAATGGAAATATGTTCATTTTGGGCTCCTCAAAATCAACAATGGAAGTTAGGAGACAATTTTTAAAACAGTGTGAACTGTGAGCAGTAATATATGACGGGATCAGCAGGTGACAAGTGAGACCCCAGAAGCAAGTGTACACAGCAGCTGGAATTGTGTCAGGGGCGGTATCTTTGATAATTGCAGAAAGGATAAACTAACCAATAAACATGTTAGGGCAATTGTTCTTCCCCAGGGAGAATATGTAAACACAACCTATAACTCTCACCCTATTAAAAGTGAATCTAGAAAGAATTCATGCAAAACTTCAACCCTACATAAAAATATATAAGGTATCCTAGGACATCATTATAACCCAAGACTAGAAGTAGATTTAATGAGATGCAAAGTAAAAATCCAGAAGACATAGCACAAATTGCCCAGAATCGTAATGTAAAACTTGTTTTCACTAGAATAATACCATAAAGCATAAAATGTTTACTGAGAGAAATACTAGCAACATCTCTAATTAACCAATAATAGTAGCATAGAATATGAGGAACTTCTATATTCTGTAGATATATATATATATATATATATATATATAGTAGGGCCAAGTATGCCTATCAGAAATTTACTGAAGAAACCAGTTTGTCTGTAAATAAAAGATGATTAATCATACTTGCAATAAAGAGAATAAAAGAAAAGAAAATATGAGATATAATTTGTCATTCCTCTGGAGAAATAAGAATCTTAAAAACTGGCAGTACAAGGTTTTGACCAGATTAATGAGTATGCAAAAATAAGTGGTAACCACCTGGGTGATCCATTTTGAAATATGTTGTAATGTCAACACAGAAACTTGACTCCTAATGATATATTCCAAGAAAAGTCTTGTACCAACACAAAGGCAAGAAACATATAAAGGTAAATTTGAAGGACAGTGGGGTGGCCCATGCTTGTAAACCCAGTACAGGGGAGCCTAAAGCCATGAGTGTGAGCCCAAAGCCATGAGTGTGAGCCCAAGGCCGTGAGTGTGAGCCCAAAGCTGTGAGTGTGAGCCCAGCTTGGGTTATGCAGTGAGACCCTGTCTCAAAAAAACGTGAACTACCTAATTATGCATAATTTTTCATTTTTGATTGAAAATAATATATAAAATGAAACACTTCATAGCAGTTAATCAACTGGAGCTACATCTGCCAGTGGAAAGTTGTGGTTTGGATATCGTTTGACTGTGTCTCGCAGGGCTCCCTGTTTTAAAATTTAAACTTCATTTTGAAGTATTGAGAGGTTAGAAGCCTACTCCACTCTCGTCCTTAGAAGTGGAGCCTTTGGGGGGTGATTAGGGGGTTTGGTGGAGTCATTAGAGTGGAATCTCCATAGTGGAAACCTCTTAGCTCTCTAAGAAGAGGTAGACTAGAGAGAGACACACTCGTGCTCCTTCTGTCTTACTACACGGTGTCCATACCATCTCAGGATTCTACCAACCGGAAGACTACTGTCAGATAAAGCTCCTCAATCTTGCCCCACGAGCCAAAATAAACCTCTTTTCTTTCTAACTTACCTTCTGAAGTACGGTCTTACTAGCAACAGAAGCAGACTGATGCAATGGATGTATCCCTAAAGTATAACACTGAGTAGAAAAAAGCAGAAAAGAGCAATGGAAGATTATAAAGAGTATAACATAGACAAGTGATAATAGCTTGCAAACATTACTCTATTTTTTTAGGGCCACACACACACAAACACACACTTTTTTGCATCCATAAATATTTTTGTACACTTATTTCAAGACAATCATGTAAACTGAAAAACTAAGCATTTAAAAAAGGTCACCATCAAACAAGCCTAAAACATACTTTCACTACATACGAAAATAAAACATCCTTTCAAGTTCCAAAGAAATACTGACTAAAGAGTCCTCAAAAGACGTTTCCCTAAATTCCAAAATACTGAAAGAGAGTGAACCACATTCCGTAACAGAAGTACAAGAAAACTAGGCATCGAAAACCAAAATGAAACAACTCAAAATCCAGCCAGATTAATGTAAAATAAGAAATCTTTTTTCAATTACTAATTTACAAGTTGGATAAAATGGGAAATCAGAAATTTAAAGATTACTAGGAAATAATTATAATTTTAAAACATTAACTCTAAATACAAGTGTCATATTTTCATTTAGAAATTTCAGTAAAGTCCATACAAAAGTAAAACAAGGTATTGGACAAAAAGAGAGGAATACATAAATTAGAAATTATATCTTAATTAGGAAATGGGTAACTAAAAGGAAGGAAATAAAATGAAAAATAAAGTATAGCCACAAAACTTGATGGTCAAGAACACCATAGAAAAAAACACACACACAGACAAGTTTGCTTCTCTGAAATGCAATAAATGAGTAAGTAGTATAATGTAGAATAAAAGTAGAAAGCCCAAATACACAAAATTATATTAAGACAAGAGGAAAAAAATAAAGCATGTATAAACATTAAAATGTTTCAAGAGAGAATATTTTGCTTAAATTTATGCAGGTTTCTTGGGAAAATACAAATTAAATTGACTCTAGAATAACTTAAGTAAACAAGTCAACTTTGAGATTAAAAAAAGAAAAGTTGTCGACAGCTGCCCCTTGTCTCTCCATATATAAACACCTACATTCAGAGTACTTGGGCATTTTTTTGAAGTGAATTTTACTAAATCTTCGAAAACACAAAATTCTTATATGATTAACACCAGTGCGCTCAAACCTACAAATCTTTGAGGGATGTTGTAAATGTATAAATGGTGATTCTGTTGGTCTGGACAGGTGCTAAGTTTCTAGCAAGTTCCCAGGTGATGTTGGTGTTGTTAGTTACAAACCATAAATCAGTTGCAGAATCTTAAACCATTTGATAACCTAGAGAAAGAAGGTCTCTAGACACTTTTTACAAAGTGTAACGTAAAACTGATATTAAAACTTTTTTTTAAATTTTATTTTAATGGTACAATTTAGATGTACATAGTGATAACATTCATCATACGGGATTTGTACCTGTACATGATATGTCTTGTTGCTTCTTTTTTTCCCGTTCCCCCCCCCTCATCCCCTCCTCCTTCCCTATTTACAAAAGCTTTGTTTCCATCCTTTCCTTCCAAAATGGATGCATCTTGAGACCATACTCTTAAGTGAAATAAATCGGACACACATATTTAAATACCACATAGTTTCTCTGGTGTGATATTAAAAATTTTTAAACATATCTCTCTAAAGATAGCTACAGATCAATTTCTCTTATGAATATTGATGACATTTAGCCTAAGGCAAAATAAAATTTTTACAAATAGATTAAAATAATTAAGAAAAACACAAAACAATGACAAAACAGGGTGATTTTTAACAAATAACTTCATAGTTTGGTGTCAGCAAAAAATTAGTGTAGTTGACCATATCAGTAGTAAGAACAGATAATCTTCACAGACCTGAAACAATATTTGATGAAATTTACCAAATATTACTTATTTTTAAAAATTTAACTGTGATAGTTAATTTTGGGTGTCAGTTTGACTGGATTAAGGACTACCTAGCTAATTGGTAATGCATTATTTTTGGAAGTGCCTGTTGAAGGCCTTCCAGTTGAGAGACTGGTGTGCATTTTCAAGTGGAATGAATGGGGAAATACGCCCCAAGTGTGGGTGGCCGCACCCCACCAGCTGGAAGCCAGCTAGAACAAAAATAGGAAAGGTCTGTCCAGGGACCGGGCTACACTGTTCTCTGTGTCCTTAGGAGATATTCAGGCTGTCCGGCCCGTGCACTCTGGCACTCACCAGCGGTTCTGCATAGGATTTCAGAACTAGCAATTTCCAGACAATGTTGGGGTTATTGTTTAGTTGCATAATTTTAAACTATTTAATAAATCATGTAGCACATACATATATGTGTATATATGTAGATATCCTGTTGATACACACACACACACATACATATATGTGTGTGTATATGCACAATATGTACACACATTATATATATATTATATATATATAATTGCATCTTTCTCCTTGGAGAGCCACAATTAAAATTACCAATATAAGGTTCAATGATAAAAGTTCAAAATAGATTAAAATTAGGAATAATGTAAGCATTTCTATTTTGCTATACTTACTGTAGTCTGATTGTAGACAAGAGTAGAATTAGGAAAGAAAAGAATTACATATTCTCAAGATGGAAGGGAAAATGTATCCTCATTTGTAACAGACATAAATTATAACTGTAAAATCACAGAAACTTAGAAATCAATAAAAATTTAGTGTATTATAAATGCTGAATTTCAAAAGAGTGGAAGAAATATTTCTAATATACTGCATTGTATATTGTACATACTTCCATGTGGAGACCACTTGCAGGGGCATTTTCTGGGGGAGTAAGAGCCTAATCCCTACTTTCTTTGTGCAAGAGAAAATTTTAAATAGAGCAAAGATTCGAATGTAAAACTCACTGAAAGCAAAAAAAACATTGCCGTAGTAAACATGCCAAACACATATGAACACCCACAGGTATAAAGAGCATAAAATTAGCAGAAAGAAATACGCATATATTTCTTTTTGTGTCAGTAATAACCCTTAATGAATATCAAAAAATACAGAAACAAATCCTAGAGGCTGCTGAAGAAATACATTTTTGGACCAAATGGAAAGTCAAAGCTGTCAAGTGGCAAAAATATATTTTTTAAAAAATCAAGACGTAAAAACTACAAGAAATTTGTAGCATATGAAAGTTTCTAATTTCCCTAATGGCATACTGCAATAATTAAAAGCTGAGTAATACAAATATGGCATCTCGAATGCAACATATTCACCTACATTGATATGAAAGTGTCTCCAAGGGGAATACGTGATTTAAAATAGGATATTCTCTAAGCCTAAAAATACCAAGGTAGAAGCAACTCAACTAAAAATCAGCTTTGTTCATTAGGAATATGTGGGTTATTTTGTCTGTGGAGTTTTGAAAAACGTAACTCTCTCCATCCAAAAATAAATGAACCTCCCTCAGTTGTGCAAAATCTCTCAATAATTATTGCTTATTTCTTTGAGATGTTCCTCCACCTCCACCTGTTCCAAAGCAAATTTTGTAACTGTTAGATGACCTCAAAAACAAGGTAACAATTTGCTGTAGGTAATGGTCCATAATATCACCAGATAAATGGGATTTCCTATTTCTTACAAAGCTCCCCTCCCCATCTATCTAAGAAGTTTGGGTTATTCTTTACCATCTGTGCCCAAGTATTCACTGAAGTTTGGTGGAGTAAACTAGATGAAATGTATTATGTTAATCAATATATGAGTGCCAGAGGTAGTATATCAGGTGACCATTCCAACTTAGTCTCTATTTTACATCACCTCAATTGTCTCAGTTGGAGCATTACAGAATTTCTCTAATATACAAAGCTCAAGACAACTTGGTGCTATTGGTTATTATACTTCATCTCCTCATTAAAGGCTAGAATCCATCAAAATCTGAAAGGTAATCTATGTACCATATTGAAAATAATTGATAAAAATATATGTTGAGGTGAAGTTGAATAAGATCAACAGAATTTTGCTTCAGTTTGTTAAAAGAGATAGATGATAGATAGATAGACAGACAGATAGATAGATACTTAGGGAATAGCATAAGGAATAGCAGTGTAATTTGTCCTACAAAATGGTTATTTATTTGCTAGTTTGTACTCTTAAAGAAAAGGTGCTAAACTTGAAACCATCAGTATTATGTACTAATACCATAGTAGAGTCACGCCATGCTCTTAGATTAACTTTTAAACATTTTCTGACAAATCATAAGTTGTTAGTCATGACCTGGTTTTAGTATAAATAGCTGCCACTTAATTTGCTTTTTTTCCCATTTTCATAAGAAAGAAAAATACATATGTAAAAGTACAAACTTTCTTAATACAGTATAATAAGATGTTTACTATAGAGAATGATATAAATAATTATTTAAAAGTGTCTGTGGGCTGGGGATTTAGCTCAGTGGTTAGAGTACTTGCCTCGCAAGCACAAGGCCCTGAGTTCGATCTCCGGTACCACAAAAAAAAAAAAAAAAATGTGTCTGAATGATCCCTGATGGAAAATACTCAGAGAGAGAAAAATTTCTTATATAAGTCGAACCACCAGCAGCATATTCATGACATTATTAAAGGATCCAAGATTATTAGTATTATTAAAGCATCCAAGATAGAATATCCCATTCATAGAAGAGAAGACTCCCTATTCTAGTCTGTGTAGCAAACATTGATGGATAATAGCTTGGTAAGACCAGACCTTTAGGGAACAAATGATTGTTATAAAAGAAGTTGATGTGAAAAGATGAAGTGGAGCCATAAAAACTGACAATTCCTCATAAGACAATTTAATGTGATGATAAAAATTGGTATTCTTTTCCGTACAAAATGTCTATGAGAAGCATTAATTGTGGGAGCATATGAGCTCACTGCAATAAGCTGCACAAAATGCTTAAAATTCAAACATGCAATTTACCCCAAAGAACTTGAGATTAAAAATGAAATAGTGCTTGGAATATACATATTTACACTTATCTCTCATAGAGCATATGCTTCCTTCCAAGCTATCCAAGGATTTACCATTTGCCATGTTGTCACACATTAAATATTGTTAAATGCTCCAAGGCGCTGTTCATAACTACTTCCAAAATTAAAACTAGCAAAAAATCTGTTTTAAATACATCCTTATTATTTGACAACTTTAGTGCCTCTAAATCACAAAAAGACAGCCTATTTCACTCTTCTATAATTGAATGCTGCAAATGTTAATCTATTGAATGTTAATATGATCAAGAATAAACCTCTCAGTCAATTATCTATCTTTCTAATTCTATAAATTAATATACTAGGTAGTTTTACAAAGCAGAGAGGGATATTAAAGTCTCAAATATTCTTTTTACTTATTTTTTTCTCTTCTATGTACAACCATATGTTTATGCTTTCAGCACTCTTTGGTTTATTTCCAAAAGCTCTTATGAAAACAAAAGTGATTTAAAATGCAAAGCACACTTTGTATAACTTCCACATTTCCTCCCTGTGTCTTAATAGTAGGATTACTACATTTGGATGCTGGTGGACCTTCCAGCCGTCAGAATGGTGAGCCAAATAAATCTACTTACTTAATACAGCATCCAGACTCAGCACCTAGACTCAGTGTTACAGCAACACAAAACAAACTAAGACATGAAAGTTGACTCTAACATCCTTATCTCTCTCCTTACCATAGTACTTTCCCATTTTTACTGTTGTTTTACAGGGTCTTAAAATATCACTAATATTTATTAGAAGATTTTTGTCTTACATGCTGTGTGTCCTGTTTACAATCTCCAGATATAAAAGGGACTGAACCATAGTGGTAAGGACAAAAAGATGACCAAAATTATGCTCTGTGGCCTGCTTGTGATAGCCACAGAATGAGAATGGAAAGAATTTGTCTAAGGTGTGAGGTGAAACTGGACATGAAGAGAAAACAGTGAACGTTTTCCTAATATACTGTGATAAAGTCAGAGAACACAACACAGATTGTTAAAATGTATTTAAAAAATAAGTATTGAGTATCTACTATAAGCTGTACATTGCTTTAGACATTAAAATTAAATAGGGAGATTTATCCCCTTTCACGAAAATTTTCTTCTATAACATTTTTTAAACAAGAACATGTATTGGTACATTGTATACATAATGTTCACATTCATCAGGTTATTTTGTACCTGTACATAATGTATGTTGGTTTTCCCCCTTTTCCTCACCCCGCCCTCCTGTTCCCCCCTTCCCTATTTAGAGCAGGTTTATTTACATTTCCCCCTTTTTCCCCTTTCTTCTTTCTTTCCTTTTTCCCTTTTTTCTTTTCCCCCCTGCCCCCTTTCGAGTTCCTCTCTCATTTCAATATTGTCTTCATTTTATATAATATCTGTTACACCTTTCTGACCTTATTTATCCTATGGTTACTCATGTCAAAGAAACAATTCGATGTGTACTCATGAGTGTCTAATTTATTTCACTTAAGAATATGTTCTCAAGGTACATCCATTTATCTACAAATGTCACTAGCTTATCCTTTTTATGGTAGAGTAGTACTCCATTGTGTAGAAAAACCACATCTTCTCTAGCCATTCATTAGTTGTTGGACATTTACGTTGTTTCCAAGATTTAGCTATTACAAATTGTGTTGCTATGAACATGGTTGTGCATATATTGCTATGGTGTGATGATTTTAATTCTTCTGGGAAGATGCCCAGTAAAGGAATAGCTGGATCAAATGGAACATCTAGTTGTAGTTTTTTGAGGAATCTCCATACTGATTTCCACAGTGGCTGGACCAATCTACATTCCCACCAACAGTGGAGGAGAGTTCCTTTTTCCCCACAGCCCCGCCAGCATTTGTTATTGGTTGATTTTTTTCATATACGCAGTTCTTTCTGGAGTGAGGTAGAATCTTAACTTTGTTTTGATTTGCATCTCTCGAATGACTAGTGATGTTGAACATTTTTTTCATACATTTATTTGCCATTTTTATTTCTTCATCTGAGAAATGTTTATTCATTTCAGATACCCATTTTTGGGTTGGATCTTTGAATTTGGGAGGTTTGATGTTTTTGAGCTATTTGTATATTCTAGATGTCAGACCTTTGTCTGATGGATAGCTGGCAAAAAATTTTCCCAGTCTGTGGGTTTTCGCCCCGCTCTATTGGTGATTTCTTTTGCTGTGCAAAAGCTTTTTAATAGGATGTAGTCCCAAGCACTGATTCTTTGTATTATTTCCTGTGTAGTCTGGATTTTGTTCTTAAATATTTTCCTACCCCTATGTCTTTGAGAGTTCTTCCTATTTTATTCTCCAGTAGATTTAGTTTTTCTGTTTTTATGTTTAGATCTTTGACCCACTTTGATTTTAGCTTAGTACATGGTGAGAGACATGTATCTAGTTTCAGTTTTTGGCATGTAGCAAGCCAATTTTTCCAACGCTATTTGTTAAAGAGGCTACCTTTCTTCCAGTGAGGGTGTTTGGCTCCTTTGTCGAAGATGAGATAATTTAAGTGTGTTTGGAGTTGTTTCCATATCTTCTAATCTGTTCCCTTGATCCTTGGGTCTGTCTTTGTGCCACATTTAATGAAGAATATAGCAAATTGCACCACATACAAATATAAATGGTAATATTGTAATTGATATGAGGAAAGAAATATACATGGTATCATAAGATCCTACAATAGGAAAATTGACCTAATCAGAGAGAGAGAGGTCGGTTTTTTTTTTTAACTGAAATCTGAAATGTGAGCAAGAATGAACCAGATAAAGAGGAAGAGTGAACATCACAGACAGATGAGAGCAGAGTGTGCCGCAGCTTTCAATTTCTGACATGTCATTGGAGGAGCCACTGAAGTGCTTAAGAAGAGATGTCAGGAAGATGTTTTTATAGGCATAATAAAATACACAATACTCAGTAAGTATGTTTGAGAGAGAATCAAAAATAATATCTGAGGCTGGGATGTTTTTTGTTTATGCCTCTGAGTAACATTGAAGTCTTCTTTTAAAATTGTGACACACATATATTAACCATTGTTATTCTTTATTCTGCAATGAGATTTTGTTTTATTTTTCATAGAAGAACAATGTTTTAGGGCCGGGGATTTAGCTCAGTGATTAGAGTGCTTGCCTTGCAAGCACAAGGCCCTGAGTTCGATCCCCGGCACCAAAAAAAAAAAAAAAAAAAAAAAAAAGAACAATGTTTTAAAATATTTTATTTATTAATACCTACTTGTAATACATTAAAATAAAAAAATTAAAAAGAAGTATATTGAACACTTACCTGTGGTGTGAAGGACAAAAGGATGTTAGGGCAATGTTAGTGCTTGGCATGTATCTTGAGAACTCCCAAACTTCAGCACTAATAGAAGAGAAAAAACAGGACCTCAGAAAGTACCCTAGTAAAGGAGAAAATCCAGAGGAATATTGGGTCACTGACAGGAAAGGAAAGTACCCACTATTATCAAGGAAAAGAATGAAGAATGTCAATTGTATTTCATAATCTTGTATTTATTGGGATCCTTAGAGTTCTTTGGTAGTGAAGAGAGAAAGTCTGACTTGAGCAGTTTAGGCAGTGCTTGAGGAGTGAAGAGATACAGATAAGACTTCTGAAAACTTTCATTTTCAAGAGAATAGCTGGTGTGGGGTTAGCAAACAGGAAAGTACAGTATGTTAAAGTGTAATTGTTTTAATGTAAAAATTGGGCAATTTAAGAAACAATAAAAATAGTACATTGAGAGAAAAATTAATAATAATGGGAATAATTTGATATTCATGGCCTGCAAATGTGAAAGAGAAGAGAGTCCAAAACAGAAGCAGCAGCATCAGTCATAGGAGGAGAAACAGACTCCTTATAATATGTAAAGGAAAAAGTACATGTGCAGATGTGAGTAGGTTGGAATGTTTTGTATAAAAAGAACAAAAAGTTTCCATATGAGGAATTTACTTTTTTATTTAAATTAAAAGTTAAGGTTTTTTTGCCAAGAGGAAGCAAGCTATGTTTAATTCAATAGTTGAAAAAATAGTAAAGAAGACTTGAGATAATTGTGGAGAAGCTAAATATGAGTTATCAGAAGAATGTGAGAGTGCTGAGGACCATTTGAAATTGTTTCTCCTCAATTTACACTATAATTAATGTACTGTCTAATGAGACACTTTCCAGGGCTTTTAGGATAATCAGTGGAAGATTAGAGAAAACAAATGGGCAGGTTCATTCAGGGTGAGGGGTTGGGCAGATGTGTGCAAATAAATATTAAGGCCAAGGTGTTTAGTTTTGCAAGAGCGTTGTTGAAATGATGAACATAAAATCTAAGTAGAATACATAAAGTTTAAAGGACCACCTATATATGTAGTTCCTATTTTGAAGAGACCCAAGTTGAAAAGAATTTAGGGAGTATTCAGAGTGAAACGGTTGATTATTAGTTTTGTTTAGCTATTATACTTGTTGACAAGAACCAATGTGTGACAGTGCGAGGAACTAAAATAGAGGAAGAGAACATCATTGGAGGTGAATAATTTGAATTACTGAGAGGCCACTGGAGCAGAAACCGCTTCAATGGGACATTTAAGCTATTAAGGCAATAGTTAGATGTGACATATAAATTTCCGAGTAATTCTGTAAGCCACAAAATGAAATCCCTAATGCATGAGAGAAAGTGATGTAAAGATTGATAAAGGACAGCAATGTCCACAAAGGTAAATTTTGCAAAGAAAGATGGAGCTGTGGATGAATACCATAAACCTCCAACAGGCTTTATTGCCTTAGTAATTTGGCAGAGGCATTGGTAATAGGAGGAAAAGCAAAGATGGCACATTTCATTCTCAAGATTAGTGAGGAATGAGAAGATCAGCATCTTGAGAAGACTCAAGCGAAAATGGGGATTTGGTGAGTAAAACCAGTTTCCCTCAAGTCGGAGAAATTGAAGGAGCATCTTATGGGTATACATGGAGCCTCTGGAATTCCAGAATTTATGTAGACCACAATTTGAGGAGTCTGGGTGGGAGACTCCTCAAACTGAAGTACTGTACTAGATTTCAGGAACTATAGTGCAGAAAAGGATCGATAAGCAAAGGTTCAGCAGGCAAGCAAAGGTTAAAGGCTGGAAGAGGGAACAGCTGGTAGGATCCATGTTAACTAATTAAAACAAGAAGGAGAAAAAAATAAATAAAACAAGGAGAGAACGGGAGAATGGATTTGAGTTGAGAAGTTATTTTGAAGTCCATGTCCTACATAAAGGAGCTACATAAACACGTATTAGTTCAACTGATGATACCGCATGAGTTGAGAAAAGAAATAAGGTTACTTATACAAGATCTTTATTAAATAGAGATTAATATACATATGCCTACGATTACTGCAATATCTAAATCAAATAATAAAATGTTAGTTATCAATCAAGATCTCATCCTTTCCTCTTCCAAAGCTATGAACATTATTTCCATGATCACTAGAATTATTAATAATGATACAGAAAAGTATATGATGAATATAAGATTTAAATAAGACAAATTCTGTTCCTTTATTGTTCTGGATTCTTCATTTTATACTTTGAATTCATAAGGCATTTAATCTTGCCATATTTCCTTCTTCTAATTTCTTCTAATTCCAATACTTAAGAATCTTGTTTATATCACCACCTGGCATTTTAATTTTGAATAGGGAGAAGAATAAATCATATGATAAGACTCTTTCAAGTGTCAAATTAAGCATGTTGCTCAGCCACGAATAACGGGAAAACATGTATCATTTAAAGGCTTCCTTCAGATACTGACATTTTATTCACTGTATAGTTGATGTCTATCATCTGTGAAGTTTTTCCTAAAGCTACACGTTTTGCAGGTATCATTTCTATTTTTATTGCAATCCACAGAAGCAGCTTTATGAATGTCATCTCATCAATGAAACAGGTAAGACTCGGGGAGATTAGAAAACCTGTCCAAGGTCTCTAGCTTTTGTAATGATCGTACTGAGTTAACCTGAATCTCTCTGATTCCAATGCACATGCTCTTTAATATCGTGTTGCCTCTACTCATTATAATCACCTTTTCCAATGTGAGATGGTCTAAAGAAATCTAGGAACAGGCTGTAACTCCCTAAACATTCCCTGAAGGCTTATTGCCGTTCTGACTTTCTATTGACACAGTCATTCACAGTTACTGTTCTAATTTTTCTATTAAGTATCTTCTAGAAGATTACTAAGTAGACTAAAGTCACACTTTGATATACATTTGTTCATCAAATCTCTTTTTTTGTGAACACAGTGCTCACGGATCATGTCTATTTGACATATGAAGAGAATTGGGGCGGCAAAGTAACTTAAAAAAGACTGTGTCTGCCCTAAATTGTGTGGTCCTTCATGGAACATAACAGGGAAGAATATTGGTTTGTGCATAAATTCTTGGTCTTGTAAAACACAAGAATTTAGATGATCAGAAATTATATATAGAAATAACTTATAAACAAAATTTTCTTCATAATTTTGTTCACTATTAATAATCTTACTTTACCCACCATTCTAAATAAAAATAACATACACGAGCAAGCATATTATTTTTTGCCAACAAAAGATGACCAAATATTGCAAATCATACTTGATTTTTGATATGTTGAAGATAACAAATATTTCTTCCATTACACATGTTTCAATGAATAACCTTCCAAATAATTTTACTGATTATATACATATTTTAAGTAATTGATTTTTATAGGAAATAATTTTTCATCCTTTTGCAGGAACGAACATTAAAACAAAGTGGCCTTCATCTCCTTTTGTTTGATTATCACTCAGCATCTATGTATTCTCTTTGGATGTAAGCTAACTACCTAAAATTGTCTGCATATAAAACTAGATGCTTTCAGGTCCAAAACAGATTACATTCATTTATGAAGAAAAGTAAGATTGGTGACTTCAGAATTATTATTTGTATTGAATTATACAGGATTATCCTTTTATTAGTTTACCACACATTTATAAAACTGACAATTTGTAGAAATTAATTATCCTGGTTAAGTACAATATCTCTAGAAGAAGGTTATGAATATATACATATTGACAAGAACATATACATGTTTATATCAGTGCAAGTGCAGAGACGGGGTGTCCTTATCATTGGGAGGGGCATTGAATGGGGCATTGCATGTATCAAGCTCACGCTCTACCCCAGAACTGCACCCAGCCTCTGCCTTTGTCTGTTTTATTGCCAATCAGCATCCCATTGTCTCAGAAATGCTTCACTAAAATCTGACAAAATCGGTGTTACACACCTTAATACGGACACTTCTAAGTAAATAAATGTCAATACTCCTGTGACGGCAAACCTTTCAGAGCTTTCAATGATACGAACAGCCTACTGCGGCACGCGTGCCATAGGGTTACCAGCACTGTTCTAGGTGATTATAAATCCTGAAAATTCTAGATACTATTTATTTTAAAACCTGCCTTCTTCAAATGAAATGCATTTTGGTTTAATGTTAAATGAGGAAATGAAGAATCACAAGTTAGTACAGACAACAATAAATATATTCTACTTCCGACTCTTCTTATTTTGTCCTCCTAAGCAACATATGATGTGGATGTACTTTTTCTAATTCTTCAGAAAACAAAATTGTGGGAGATATGTAGAATACAAATAATTACTATGTCGTAATAGTCTACATAGTTGCTTTGTACCTTTCAATTGTCCATACTGTGATACTAGCTTACTTATCACACTTTGTGCTGCCATCCATAGAGTCACAAACATAAACTGAATTTATTTCTTGTAGGATAGATTGATATTTATAATTTAAAAAAATAAGCAAAGATTTTAGAGAAATTAGAATGTACCATATTTTTTCCAATCAATTGGTAATACGATTTTAGGTGCTTTTGGTTCAAGGTTTAATTTTGCAAGTGATTGACTTTTATTGTGACATTTGAGCAAGTTTCTTTCTGCCCATCTCTTCACTTGAAAAATAGGAAAATAGTATTGACCCCATGGAGTTCTCAGTCTGAAAAGTCAAAGAAACCAGTAGCTATTCACAATTGTGGTGGAAAGAAAAGCTTTTGATCTAAAGTGTTTAATACCAGAACATCAGGGTCATGGTCTGGATGATGTGTTAAAGCCAAACAACCATGGAGTATGAACAAAGGCTTTTTCTAACCTAATAGAAAACAGAATTCTTCCACGAGCTATGAAAGAGAAAATGTGACCTATTGTTTTAGTTGGCTTTTCTAGAGTCAGTGGTTGGTAAGGAGAAGATTTAATATGGGATATTTATAAGTTACAATATTCACCCACAAGCCAAATGCAGGAAGTGCCAAATGTCCATCTAGGCACTGGAGACCCAAAAGATCCAATCGAGGGCTGAGAGCCCACAGCACTCTCCTGTGTACAACCGTGTTTGCAGATGATGGCTGAAGAAATCTTTACTGGAACCAGGATACAATGCTCGCAGCAGAGATGATGACCAGAGCTCCCCTAAAGCAACAACAGCCAACTTCGACGACAGCAAGGACCCGGGCTGCATTCCCTTCAGGAAAACCAGCCACAGCAGAGTTTCTCCTGAGCAACAGCCCACCAACTAGCTTCGGCTTCCACTCTGCTTTATGTTGCGTCAGCAACAATCCTCAGGTGGATCCTCTACGCGCAGAAACACAACAACTCAGTCCAGCTGGGCGTTCTGGCTCAAGTTGGCCACAGCAAGTCCAAATACAGGAAATGAAGGTAGTTCATACAGAGAAATTTTAGTAAGTTGTGGCCACACTTTTCACTTAGAATAATAACAAATTCCTGAGCTTCTATGATATATTGTGGCCCCTTTTCATTGTAACATGAAGGAAAAACAGAGGTGTAATTTGAGATCATCTGTCATTGTTAATTTCCATTATCTTTCCTTTTAGACTGATATTATAATTAATTTATCTTATACTACTGGTAACAATTAATTTTGGGAAGTATAGAGATGACAAATCAATGAAGATAGTTAAGATACTAAATACAGGACTACTATTTAAAAGGCATTTTTCTCTTTCACCATTATAATTTATCATTATTTATTAAGGGAGTCAGGAGAGTGACATAATTTCAAGACAGGATAGCCCCATCTATATGTCATAAATAAAAATGAAATCTAAAAGTAAAAACAGTAACCAAATGAAACTCTTATGAATAAATGACCATATAAATGATCCTAAGACTCTTCCCTTTTTCTACCTTAGAAGAACTTGTCATTGGACAATTTACTTTGTGTTATTCTTTGATTGTTCTGAGAAATGATTTAGATATTTTATCATCTAATATGTTGTAAGGATTGTATATTATTTAAAATAATATTTTATAAGATATGCATAATATAGAATAGTGATTAGCATGGGTTTGAGAATATAATAAGCACTCAAAATATGATAGTTAAAATTTTTAGAGTCTACATGTATTTTTCTTAAAAACCTGAGGATAAAATGACTTCAAAGGAATCAAATAAAAGACAGGTACACAAAGAATACATTGTCTAAGAGTATTGCATCTGAAGAAACTTTCTCATTTTCATCCTGTGACACTGAGGCCACAAGTGCTTTTCAATCTTTGTGTTTCTTCCAGAATTCACTTCTTTCGTACATCTTAGCGTCTTCTTCCAGTTTGTCTGATGGCTGTCTTTTTCTTGATGATTTATTGCATTTGCAATTTGTTCTATTTCTGCAGCTCTTCCCAGGCAGGTTAAACACTGTGGTCATTACTATTGCTTCTCTGATGAGTGATTCCCAATGATTGATCTCTGGAGAACCACAAACTTAATGTTTTGGCACTAGCACTATGGTTTAGAAACTTTACTTTAGGTTTATCTCAATTATTCTCCAGTCTGGTGAAACTTGACAGCTTCTTCAATCCAGCTCTTTTAGTAAATCAGCAATAATATCTGTGCATGTACTATTGAAAACCCTGTTCTTCATTACTGCTGTATATTTGTAAACTTAAACCTAGGTTTAGGTCAGTAAGGTAGCATTTTCCATGGGGTATTCTACTGAGGACTATCTTCGAAAAAATATTAATGAACACTCTTCCACCTATGACACACAGAACCCTTTCTGTTTGCACATGAGCAAATGCACCCCAGCACCACCCCAGCAGCCCAACATTGGACAACACACACAGGGGCCAGGCACATGCTCAGAAAGGAGTAGTGTTGCCAGGTGATGACGTCACAAGACATAACTTGTTAGCCTTGACTTGTCCAAGATGTCACGTGGCTGGTCAGTATGTTGCCAAAGATAGACAGTGGTACCTCAGTTCACAAACTTAATTTGTTCCATGATTCTGGGAAAGATGGCCATATTCATGTTCAGGGTGGAAGATGGGCACAGTCATGTTCATCACCTAATGTTGAGTTCACGAGTGAATACAAATTTCTGCTGAAGGGTTTTGTTTGTTAACCGAATTGCTCATGAACAGAAGCATTTGTGAACTGAGTTGTTACTGTATATATATTTGCTTGGATTGGCTGCGAGTTTTAATACCTTCACTTTTATTAACACAAGATTTTAACTTTGAGTTTTCTTGTGAAAAATTGAAATTTTAACATCTAAGATTTAGCAAAGAAAATTTCTAATTAAGAAACTTAGAGTCTCTTAATGTTGCGCTGTCCCCTGGCATATTTTGAATCTGCAGCATCATATTTAGTTGTTTGTGGAGAATTTATGAAAACAAGAGCAAGGATATATACCTATACATCTATATATCTATATCTATAGCTACCTATATCTATAGCTATAGCTATAGCTTTGCTTGGACTGGCTGTGATTTTAGCAAAAGCCTCCACAAGGTATGAAACGTACTCAGATGACTTTTTCAGAGCAGGCCAAAATCTGATGGTCAGTGGAACTTTGCCCCCTTGTGCTGATGGTCTGTCAATTCAAGAGGAATACCAGGCTAAAAGCACTGCTGCAGATTGTTGATTCAGTGAATATCTACTTCCTTAATGTTAGCTACTAGTGTTAGCTTTTTTTTTTATAGGGATAGATATGAATTAGGCACTTCGTTTTTTAAAAATTTAGTGGTTTTGTAGACTCCAAATCTTGAACACCAAAAAATGAGTACAGCAAAATAAGCAAAACTAAAAACAGATAGTGGAAGTGCGTTCTAGGAGGCCTGGACAGTCATTTGGAGTGATTGAAAGCAATGGGAAAGTTCTGTGTATTTCATGTAGTGAAAGTTTGCATCACATATCAAGTGTCAGATATCACTCTGACGCCAACCATGAACATGTTGCCAAACTTGGTGATGCTGTGTTTCTTGAAGAGAAATTGAGGAAATATCATTCCCAGTATCTCAGTTTTTGCAGCTATCTTTATAAAGTAAATCATCTGGCAACTGCCAGCCTTCAAATTTCACTGTGCATAGCAAGACATGGTAAGTCCCTCTCTGTGGAGATTTTATCAGGATGGCCATATAGTCTGGGAGTAATTTCCTTTTTCATGATTTCCCAAAAAAAGGATAAAATTATGCAATGCATCTCTAAAATGTCACTTAGTGGAAATACTGTTAAAGATCTACTCCTGCACATGGCAAAAAAAGTGATGTTAGTCAGCAGCTCACCACTGACTTACAAAAGGCACCTATTACTCCATGTGCTTAGATGAAAGCACAGATGTGAATAATCATGCAAGGCTAGCAGTGATTTTTTGTTATGCTGTTGGTGACATCATGAGAGAAAAGCTAGTGAAACTAGTATCTTTGCCTAGAAGAACACAAGGGATAGAGATCTACAATGCCGTGATGGGGGCTTTTTTGTCACAAGGCAAGGGCAGGAAAAGTGGTTTCAATTACTAGTGATGGGGGACCTTACATGGTGGAGGCAACGTCTGGTTTCATAGAGGTCTTTGTTAAAGAAGCAAAACATCTAGTCATTCAGTTTCATTGTATTATACATCAGGAAGCTCTTTGTGCCAGGGAAAGCAGCAAAAAATTAGAAAATACCCTCAAAGATGTCAAAAAATGGTGAATTACATCATGGCTCTTGCACTTAATTTTTGACAGTTGCAAGTGCTTCTTTATGAGGTTCAAGCACAGTATAATGCTTTACTTCTGTACAATAACGTCTGGTTGGTGAGTAGAGGACAAGTTCAGGAGAGATTTGTAGCCTGCTTGAATGAAATTTATCATTGTGAATGATGAAGGACAGAAATACATGCAGCTCACTGATATGTCCTGGCTTAACAACGTCACGTTTTTTTGCAGATTTTATGCTACCCTTCAATGTACTGAACAAAATCTACATGGTGTGCAGAAAACAGCAGAAAAGATGTTTTCCAATATCAAAACATTTGAAAGAAAACTGTAGGTTTTTGAAAGAGATCTTGAAAATAGGCAACTGAAATATTTTCCAAATTTAAAAATACATTTAGAAATTCTGCACATAAAAATGATTGTAAAAGCCGTCAGGAAATCTCCAAGGAATTTTCTAGCCTTGTAGCAGCTGGAAAGGAGAATTTCAGTAATAGATTTTTACAGTTCCATAAATTGGAGACAACCCTGTTTACTTACTTCTCTAGATAAAGACAAATTTGAAGAATTTAATCTTTTCTTTTTACATTGGTTAGATTTTGGGAATCTGGAAATGGAATTATTGGAATTTCAAGAAAGCTCTATCTGGAAAATAAATTTTATGACCTTCAGGGAACACTTGAGAAGATAGAGAATACAGAGTGAAGGAATGACAAAAGACAGGGCAGTTGGTATTTCAGAAAATGAAAGCCCTAAAGTGTGAAATTCTCTGCCAAATAGGTTTAGGTGAATGAAAGCACTTGGGGTGCTTTACTTTGGATCATCCACGCTTGTGAGAAGCTGTTTTCAGGTTTGAGTTCTATGAAATCTAATATAAGAAACAGACTAACAGATGACCTGAGTGCTGCATGTGTTGGTCTCAAACTAATGTAGTATGAGGCAAGGATTGACAAATTATCAGTATGCACACAACAGCAAAGATCACATTAATTGTGCAAAAGCATACCAAATACAAATTTTTACTTTTCACTATAAGGTAAAAAAATAAAAGCTGTTTGTATCATTGTGTTTTTCTTTTAAAACAAAAGATGTTAATGTAGAATTTATTTTTTCTAAGCTAAAACCTTAGTATTCAGGTTTAATTGCACTTTATGATAAATAAGTAGGTTTTGGGTTGGAGTTTAGGCACTCAGTCTCTAAAAGGTTTGCCATCACTGATCTAGAGAATCATGGAGGAAAGACACCTGTTTACATGAGAATTGTTTGTTTCTTCTGCCATAATGTGCACAGAAGTAATCAACTTCCAGGGTAATTTTGGTAAATCCTTAGTAATTAACCCACATCAGAATCACAAACTGCCTACTATAGAACTCAGAGTTTCTAGGCCCATGCACAGAAGGAAGCAGAAGTGAAGAATTCTCCTCGCAGACATTTCTGGACAGCTCATTAAAATCCAGATCTTAGCCCAACCCCATATGTTCTTGAATCTCTTTTGCTAAGGTGGGACCCAATAGTGTAATCATTACAGCATGCTAGGCTCTATTCTGAGGAAAGAACATTCTCTATCATGACAGAATGAAAGAAATTCTAACTGAAATAATAACTTTGTTTCACAAAATTATACAATTCTAACAGGATACAATTCTAACAGGATTCAGTTAATCCCCAATAGTTTGGAGTCTACTTCCTTTGGAATTATCTACCTGTTGCCTGCAATGGTTACCTAATTCTTTGTTCTCTCTCTTTGCTACTCCTCATCCAGTCTTGGGTTGGTGAGCACATCCTTTCTTTTTATGTTTGATGCTCAACCTCTTTCCATCCTTTCTGTGTATTTTTTTCTCATGGGCCTCTGTTCATTTCCTCAGCACAACCTTCCATGAGTCCTTACTTTGTTCTGACGTTGCTTACTTCATCAACTCTGGTCACAATTTTCTAGAAACAGTCTCTTTTGGGTTTCCTAATGTACACATCATTGGCTGAAACTCTGACAGGTTTGAATCTATGAGAAAGATAGAGACTCTTTCACACCATTAACTTATTAGTCCATCCCACTTCGTTTTAAAAATATGATAAGTATTTAGATTAGCATCTTGGAAACAAAGATATTTATGGGCTCTATCTTCCTCTTTGTCTTGTCTTCATTTAAAAGATCCAAACACTGCCCTTGGCTTTTCATTTATATGCTCATCAGTTTCCTGTTTAGCCAAGAAAATAAAGGGCTTGGGAAATATGCAGAAATTGTGGGAGTTGTTTGCATTCCACTGAAATATTTCTTTAGCTGAAGGGGATCAAATCAATAAAATATGATGAAACCATATGCTCATTATTTCAAAAGAGAGCAGCTGCTTCGGGGAATATTGGGAGATTTATTAATTCTACCACTACTTCTCATTAAGGCTAGATAATTTCAAACCTGATTTCCCAAACAAAATGCACCTTCATAGGAATAATACACTTGTAAAATTTGTAATGATATTGTACTTGGTATATTTTAAGGATTATTTTTATGGTAGAAAAATCACTATGCAATTTTAAATTATTAAGCAAACAGAATTTATTCGATGGGAGAGGTTTACAGTACAGTCGTGGTTTGGAAATGCCATAGATGATGAGTCTTGGAAAAAATGCATGCTCACTGCTACAGGCCATATGTGCCTTTAATTGAGTTTGTAACTTTCCAGGCAAGATGCCAAATGGGTAGTCTACCATCTGGTAAGAAAGGTAATGTGTTCTATCTTCTTTTTCTCACCAATTTTACAGGCACAAGGGAACCCAGAGTTGTTCATTGGAAGACTTCTATCCAAGTACAAAATCAGGGAAACCAGTAGACCATGTCAAATAACAAATGTACTTAAAATTTAATTAATTGGGTTCAGACTCATAGCCATATATTTAAGGAAGTTTGAGCAGTGAAATATCCTTGCCCAAATAGTTAACCCCAATTATAAAATTTAAAATAAATAACAAAATGGAGGCATTTAAGCCTCCATGTCCTGTTCCTTAAAACAAAAAAACAGAAAAACCAAAGCAAATCAATAGCAAACACAATAAACCAAAATCTCTAGGAGGAAATTTCATAATCTCTGTGGAATTTATCAGGGAGGCTTTCATAGCACATATTATTGTAACATACTCTTTCATGAAACTAGAAGATAATACAAATTTTCCAAAACATAGATTAAGAGGATTTTTTTGAGACAGTTTCGCCATTTGGTTCAGGCTGGTCTTGAAATCACTGTGTAGTCCAAGCAGGCCTCAAATTTGCAGCGATCCTTCTACTTCAGCCTCCCGAATGCTGGGATTACGGACACGTGCCACCACTCCCTTTAAGGATTTTTAAACATCTTTTTGGAGGTATTACTGACACACAATAACCTGCACATATTTAAAGAGTTCTATTGATAAATTTGAACATTACACAATCAAGATAATAAGCATATCTATTAATCCCCAAAGTTTGCTTTTGGCCATTGGAAACCTTTCCTCCTGCCCATTCCTGGTATCATTCTTAGGCAATTATTGAGCTGCTTCCTGCTACCATAGTTTATTTATTAATAGAATGTTAGGCAAATGAATTTCTAGAGTATGTCTTCTATTTTTTTTTTTCCCCTCTACAAGGTCTCCCGATGTTGCCTGGGATTGTCTCTAACACGTAGGCTCAAGGGATCCTCCCACCTCAGGCTCTTGAATAGCTGGTGTGTGACTTCTACAGAATAATTGTTTGGGGGTTTGCTTGATGCTTCAATAGTATCGATAGTTCACTCTTCTTTTATTGTTGCATACTGTTTCATTGTCTGTTTATACTCTTTTTTTTTTTTAGACACTCACCTGTTGGACACCTATGTTATAGTTTTTGCCTATTACAAATAAAAGTATCAGGAAAAAGTGTCAAGTTTTATGTGTTGCAGGGGGATGACTGCTTTCATTTCTCTTGTGTAAATTCTTTGAATGACATTCATGGCTGTGTCATAGGGTAGGCACACTTTTCTTTAAGAAGCTACCAAACTATTCCTTTTCCAAAGTGCCATTTTCATTCCTGTCAGCTGTGTCCAAATTTCCAGGTGCTGTAAACACTCACCAACTCTTGATATGACCAGTCTTTAACTGTGAATATCCTGTTGGTAGAGTAGTACCTCTCTGTAATTTCTGTTTCCATCTTTGTCAAAGATATCTTCTCTGGTGGTATGTCTATTTAAATATTTTACTCATTTTAAAATTCAGTTCTTTGGCTTATCAGTGAGTATAAGGTGTTACTTATAAATACTCAATGTCCATATCCCTTATTAAATAAATGATTTGCAAATATTTTCCCTGAATTAACATCTTGACTTCTTATATTTTGATAGTGCTTTTTTTTTTTTTTTGTGGTGCTGAGGATCGAACTCAGGGCCTTGTGCTTGCAAGGCAAGCACTCTAACCACTGAGCTAAATCCCCAGCCCCGATAGTGCCTTTTTAACAATGTTTTAAATTTTGTTGGAGTCTAACGATCAATTTCTTAAAAATAGTTTTGCTTTTGATATACAACTTAAGAGATGTTCGCCTTATCCAAGATCATGATGAGTTTTTGCTCTGCTATTTAGGCTTATGATTTGTAGTGTGAATATTTATATGGTTTGATCAGGATATGTATTCACTTCTTTTTCATGTGGCTGCTCATATATTGCAGAATAGTTGCTGAAAAGGTAATTTTTTCTTCCTTTAAATTACATAGTAACATGTCAAAAAATAACTTGAGCTGGGCACGGTGGTACATCTGTGTAATCCCAGTTACTCAGGAGGCTAAGACAGGTGGATGGTCAAGTTAAAAATGAACCTAAATTCTGTTCATAGGGAGTTCTGTTTATTAGTTTGATTATTCGCTTAGCTGGAGATTGAACCCAGGCCTTTGCCCTGGTCTACAACCCCAGCCTGCTTTTATTTTTTAATTTTCTCTTTTTAATATTTGAGAGAGGGTCTCACTAAGTCTTCAAGTTTCACAGGCTGGATTTGAATTTGGGATCTTTCTGCCTCAGCCTGGCAGAGTACTAGGATTAATACACATACTCTCACTCTCAGCTCAGAATTTAGAAAAGGCAACACTGTATACTAAGTCCCTGATTTACGAACAGCTTCTGTTCCAGGAGAACATTCCTAAGTCAGATTCATTCATAATCTGACAAAGTCGGTCTTAGCTAGTACACCTGTGAATCTTATACACTATGCATGTGAATGTTTGCTCCACGAATGTTTCTAAGTCTAGGACTTACTGTATTGGCAAAATGGATTAATCATTGACAGGAACTACAATGAGAGGCAAAGAAACTTGTTGAGGGTCCACAGTAAGGAATTTTCTAGGGTAATGAAAATGTTGTCTAATGGGATTTTGGTGGTGGTTACTTGACTGTATATATTTGTCAAAAGTCCTATTACTGTACACTTAGTATTGGTAGATTTTATTGTATATAGATTATACTCAAAAATAACAAAAATGTGTAAAATTACAGGGATTTTAGCTGATAATAAATTCAAAGTTGAGAAAATAGCATGTGACTCTGCTCTTGCAATTTAAGGTACATTATCTTTTGATGATATGATTTCCATGCATGGCATATTAGCTATTTAGTATAACTCAGCTGCTAAGGAGGAACTGCAATTACCAATTAAAATTTAGAAGAAATTTAGGTAATATGAGATTATTGATTAATCTATAATCAGGTATAAACTTACTGTACCAACCAAAAATTTGTCAGTGGAAGATTTATAATTAAAAGATATTCATATTATTATTTCCAAAACAATCACTTTCTTCTGCTCTTGAGGCTTAATGACAGGCATCTTCAATTTAAAGTGGCCACACCTGACCTGAGTTCCCTGCAGATGAGTTAATAATCCATAAGTATGTTACTTTTCTACAACCCATTTTTTCCTGTTATTATGAAAATGTTTTTCAGTTCAAGAATGCTTAACATTTGGAATGTTGTCAAATAGCCTTTATAATGTAGCATCAACATTTGGTAATGATTCCAAAAATACTTTTGAAATGTTTACTTTGGGTTTTGTATTAAATGTTGTGCATCAAGGGACCATATGGTCAGGCATTTTAAAACTTTTTCAATGGTATTATGGCAGAACTACTGCACTAAATGTAACTGAGAATACATAAAGTCTTACTAAAATTTAAATGTTCAGACAAGAGGCACATTGAGTAAAGATGCCAGGATACAATAAAAGCCCTTTAATTTACAAGCTACCAGAGGCAAATACACTTTAAAGTTGATGTAAATCAAGAAAAAAATCTGCTTTTTGTGCAAGAAATATGTGATCAGAGGAAATAGAGGTTTTCTTCTTATCACAAAAGCAGAATTAACATTTAGATTCCCAATATCTCCTGTAGGTCATAGATGAGAACACTATTTTTCCCTTTTACTGTCAATTAATTTTTATTGTATGGAAGACAAGTAGGCTGAACCTAATTCTCAAGCTGTCTGCGTTCTAGAATCTATTGACATAACCTAATTCCAATGTGTACCTTTGGGGCCAATGACAACAATTATTTTCAAGGGACTTTGCTAATGGAACATTAATTGTAGAACCAACACATCGAGGTGACATGGACAAAAATCATACAGACAAAATGGCTAGAAGTAAACACAAATCTTTAATCTTATTGTACTAGCGTCAGAAAAATAAATGAGTAAAGAAAACACTAGACACGGACCAAAGGACAAAACGTTGATTATCAGAACCAATATGTAAGTGACGTTTTGAAAAATTCAGACTATTATTCAGGTATTTTCTGAAATCCAAATACAGTGCATTATACATGGAATACATATGATAGTATATATGTGATCATTGTGACACACTGATATCAGATAAACCACTCTACTTAATAATTTCTTAAACACCTAAACACGGTCTAATAGAGATAAAGAGATGAATAAGATGCTTGGTCTTTACAGAATAAAATAGGACAAACTGATTATAATATCATGACATTGGATGCGATGGGAGCATAAAGAATGGGGTTCCAAACTCTGCTCTGAATGGTCAGCTAGTCGAACTGAACAAAAGTAGACACGTTGAGAAAGGAAATTCTTGACACGGGGTACAGCTTAAGCCAAGATAGAACTGAGATCATAGCTGTTGTACAAACAATTCATAGGACCAAGTGTAACATTTTCATACAGTGGTTGAGGGTGTGGTGCAGGAAACGATCAGTCTCGAGACTGGTACACGAACACAGACCAGATGGTTAAGCACTGAGTATGACACACTCCGGGACTTTAGGTCGTACTGAAGGAGAAAGAAAGCCACTGATGAATTTTCATCAGAGATGTGTTCTGATCAGAGATGCATTTTTCTTTTTTATTTATTTTTTTTTTTATTTTTATTTTAAACCAAGAACATGTATTGGTACATTCTACATACAATGGTCACATTCATCACATTTATTTTGTACCTGTACATGATGCATCTTGGTTCTCTCTCCTCCCCTGCCCCTGCCATCTGCTCCCTCCCTCCCTATTTACAGCAGGTTCATTCATCATTTTCCATATTTTCCCTTTCCCCTCTCTTTCCCCTGTTGCCTTTCTGCTTTTCCCCTTCTTTCTTTCTAGCATTCCTCTCCTCTGCACACCATCCTCCTTTTATATAATATCTATTACACCTCTTTGTCCTTATTTACAGTTATGGTCTCTTATATCAGAGAAACAATTCGATGTGTGCTCATGAGTGTCCGATTTATTTCACTTAAGAGTATGTTCTCAAGAAACATCCATTTATATATGAATGACTCTAGTTTATCCTTTTTTATGGCAG